>CAJUYG010000892.1:69957-84089 GCA_910591675.1 Galerucella calmariensis | reverse complement strand
GTGAATTGGTGAGTGAGATCGTCACCCAATATTAAACACTGACTCATTGAAGATATAAATTCTTGAAAATAGCGCAACAAAGGGGATATTTAGCTAGGGACGATCTTATGACAAGAATGACAGAATTTTGAAGGGAATCACAAGTATCTTTACATCATCAGTGAAATGAAAAAGTAGGAAGGCTGAAGAAAAGCGATATTTGTACCGACATATGTATTATTTTGGGGCGTGAGGGGGAACATTTACTAAAACTATGACTAAGACTCATTTCCTGAGAATATCTTAGAGACCAGTGCTTTCTCCAGTCTCATTTCTTGAAAAAGTTTCAGAGAAGGATATCCACATGGTTCAATGTAGGCAGGTATTTCCCTAAAATTCTCAGTGCATTCAGCAAGTATGTGAATGAAGGTTTCCACTTTTATTTCGCAGAATCTCCATTCTTCCTCCTGTTTGAGCTATTAAAGTGCTCAGGTTCCCATTAGGCTCTCAGTATTTTGTAAAGTCGAACCTTCAAGTGAAGTCTTACTTTGATCATTATTTTTTTCATCGCACTTGCTAGTTTCCTGGAGTATATTTGATCACTATTAATTATTTCCTATAATCCTATCTTCTTGGTTTCACTTATTTCTTCCAATGTTATATCGGTGACTATTTCACTAGAGTAAATTGATAACTGACAAAATTTGGAGGTTTTGGACTGGCAATCTTAAAACCACTCGCCTGACGGCTCGTGGTTTTGTTAAAAATGTCATTCGCAAAATTGCCAAGCAACAAAAACTTTCATGACAATCGAAAAATTTTGCCGACAATTACTCTCGTGGTATTATATATGATTATTTTTTTCACTTGTCAAAATCTGACATTTTGGTGGTTTCAACCAATAGCAATACATTATTCTAGCCAATCATTCGGTATTATACTGATAATTCTGCTTCCTCATCGATAATACCTTGTTTACATTGAAACGTCAAAATTTTACTTTGAATTTGTCATTATTGACAACTAAAAGTTTATTGAAAAATGAACACAAACCGATTCAGTGCCATCATCCAAGAAAATATTGAACATTTAATACAAAATTCTACTCCACAATTGATGAAAAAAATAATCTTCCCAAATACAACTCGCACTTCAAATTTTATCACATAATTTTTTATTTTCATCACTCAAACTTGTTTATTTGAGGCAAAAACATTCAAACAAACCGAATTTAGATAAAATCCCTCGTCCTAACGGACTCGTGATTTTATCAATCGGTTTGTTTTCATATTTTTGCCAAATGAACAAGTTTTCGTGGAAAAGAAAAAATTATCGATAACATTTAAAGCACTCGTGGTATTACCTTTGATAATTTTTTACTGAATATAGTAACCAATCAAATTACTCAATTTCAAGTCATGTGTCAAATGTCATCCAATCACTGCTATATTACAGCGATAATACCCTACATGTGGTGTTTTCATTTTGTTGTTTATTTTTGATTAAAAATTAATTAAACGTCAAACTGACAATTGGATTAAAAATGTCGCGAAGATTTGGTATTGCATCTAACGATTCAATTAATCTACCAATTGTACTTTCCACAACTGTAATTTTAAACAAAAATGAATAATATTTGTTTGATTGTAGCTAATGAAGTTTGTAACGTCAGATAGACAATCAATTTTTTGATATCGACAAAGTAAAATATTATCTTATCGAATACTCCTCGGGTCTTGATAAATACTCAAAATTTTGTCATAGAGAATGCTGAAAGCGTACTGCTCAAAGATAATAGCCCGCGGCCTTGGGCTATTATCAAGCAACACGCTTTCAGCATTCTCTATGACAAAATTATCTCGGTATTATCAAGACCCTAGGGGTATTACTACTGATAATACCGCAAAAAGGTTCCGGTTTTAGAAAGGGCGTTTCAGCCCCTATACTTGTGAGTTCACCTTCTATCTGATTTCCTATTAATCTCGAGTATCCTGGAGAGCATGCTGCTCTGGTTTAGATAATAAGGTTCTTTCAGGCATTCTATTTTATAAGTAAGTGCTTTAATGACTGACTGCTCAACTATCCAACATTGTGATAATCCTTTGTTCCTACGTTCTTTATCAATACTGAACTGGGCAGACTGCACTATGGAATTGAAAGATGTTTGAGATTTTCTTAAATATATGTATTATCCTATTCCTTATAAATATTTAAGTTTGAATATAGACCGGTGACGCTAAACACCTGGCACCAATAAAAGTTCTGATCTTCTTTGAAGATTTAGCATACAAGCGCAGAAAATGAATAATTAATGAGAACTGAGCTAGGCTAGAAACTTTGTTTTAATGGAATAATTACTAGTGAGACTAAACTGTGGTTCGATAATTATTTCAATTGAATTTCTTACTCGTATTTTATAAATTTTAAGTTGGCATGCGATACAGTTTAAGTTTCATAGCAAATCATTATCTGATTATAAACAGTGTTAAAAATAGGTGAAGTCTGCAGTAAACGATATTTCGAAAAGTTTTTTCAAAGACCTACTTCATTAAAATAAATGTATGACAGAACATGCAATTTTTAATTAGTTCAGCTTAGGAAAAAACTTCTTCAGTATTCTCTCTGAATTTATTTCACGCAAGAAAAATCGACAAAAGAAGATTCTAGTTAAAATGCTGGTAGTGAGGATATTTTGCAAACTCTTACCTTAATACTGATGTCAGTCAAGATGTGAAATTTTAATGAAACGAACTCAGCGAAGAAAAAATATACATTTAACCTCCAAGGAATATTTCAATCGAAAAATTTCAGCTGTGAAAATGCTACAACGTATTTTAACAGCTCTAGAGAACAATACTTTCTCAGAAAGGTGAATGCATTACTTTTTTCAAACACAATTACTTCAGGTAGACGCTGAGTGGAAAAATATTTATTGAAAAAAGGATGGTTATAAACTGAATTGTTTAGGTGTGATACTATCTCTGCTGGTTAGATACTTCGGAGAGTATATAAAAAGTAACAGATACAACAGGTCACATCACACAAAATCTGATTTCCACAGTGAACTAGGAAAAGTAACCAATTATTCCGAAAGCTCAATAAACGAAATGCTGCTCTTCTTAAATTACATTATGTCGTTGTAGTTTTTGAAACTCTGTTTTTGCCCTTTGTTGCGTTGTTTCCTCCCTATTCCTATTCCCATTGATAATTGACATTGACGTTGACATTGACAACCGTAAGGCAAACTATTTTCAGACCCCGCGATTTCTTGAAAAACCTGCGGCAAGCTAAAATGAAAATATATACATCCATACCATTTTAATTAGAAGATACATTTTTTTCCAATTTAAGTACCGATACATGAATAATTCAAACCAAATCCACATACCGTTAATTTGAGGAAATGTATCGTACATTTTTCACCCACGAATCGATCCAAAATATATATTTCTGTTATCTTGAATAATTAGAAGTATTCACATTCACCGTATATACGTGTGTTTAATTAATGGAATGACCATCTATCATCTACGCACGATTTTTAACGAATATGAACATTTGCCGTACATACTCTGATTCAAACAGTCGTTATCGCCGTATTAATCATCCTGTGTTTCTATATAAATTTTTAATTCGTTAGTAAGCATTCGCTTCACATGCTTCAAGTTATTAGCACCAAATCAAAGGGTAGATTTGGTTTTCATCCCAATCTCTAATATATATAAAATCAAACACAACAACAGCGAGCACGACGCAATAAAATCAAGAAGTGCTCCTGTGAACCTGGAACGAACAGCATTCCACTATGATACCGTGACAATTGAAGAAATTACAATCATATGTCAATATTGTGAAGCGTTACAATACGACGGTCAATCTACTGGATTATGTTGTGCTGGTAGTAAAGTAAAATTACCACAATTAGTCCCACCACCAGATCCATTGATTTAAATGTTTATGGGGAGGGAAACGACTCAAAACTTCTTAGACAACATCCCAGGGACGTATATAAGGGGGGGGGGTTGAGGGTTCAAAACCTCTCCATAGAAAATACAATAAAGGTACAATGATTTTTTATTAGCATACTGCCGTCTTCATCGGGATGTGGCAATAGAAATAGATTCCTCAACAATTGTGAATAATTTAGCTGAATAGGTTAAATTTACATAAAAAATTGTCTGAATGTGTATAATATGACAAGAAATTAGCATAGGACAAGGTTTGTTATAAAAATCTCAAGTGAACGTATTCTCTGCATTACTAAGTGGCTATTAAGAATTGAAAAATCAGCCGTTCATCAGTAAATGTTCTAACGATGGAGTAGAGTTGAACACAAATTTTTTTGCTGATGAAATATTCGCTATCTGAAGTAATATTGACAGATGTAGATTGGATTGTAGTCGTGACACTGATCATGAAAGATTTATAGTGTCTCGAAATGCAAATAGTTGTAAGCTCCGTAAAAACTACGAGAACACTTTGATAACTTAATGACCTTATGAATTTTTCGAGCACAAACTGTGAATGCAGCACTTCTCACCATCTATCAAGAAACTACTGTTTCCAGTTTACGACTGTCTGTGATAAATCGAAATAATGTCCACGATAACATATAGGCGCAAAAGTTTAATGACGTCAGTACATGTGTGTGTGAGGTTGTGATATTGACTGCGGATCCTTGCGGTTCCATTAGCCTAACCAATGACGACAGTACATATCCAAACACTTAGTTGTGCTTATGTTCGAGTGTGAGCAATACCCATAAGTACAATGACATATTCAGTGGGAAACACAAGAGCTCCATAAGCAACGGGGAAAAATGCTTCTCTCATCTTATCACATAATCGCTCGGTGATGGGACTAGAAATAAGATTCACATCCATCTCTGGTCACTAAATCTGCATTGAGTTTGTAACATCTTGACAATAACTGTATAAACTGCTGACGTTCGTGGAAAAATCTCAAATTCAGATTGTACTTTTGCATAATTCGATTAAATACTTGAAACTGTACTTTGCCTTATTACGAAAGGGAAGACTTCTTTCAGAAAAGCAATTAGTGGACGAATAATCTACCATGTATGTAATTCATACTTTATGAACAGTATTTCGAGTAGCATTGGAATTTTGCTTTTTCTTCCCGAATATATTCTAGTCCAGGAAAATCATTAGCGCAAACTGATGCATCTTGAAGAATGCAAGAATCCCCCTGTTTCCCTTGTCAAAATTATGGTAGACGCATTAAACTGCAAGTCGCAGCCTGTACTCCACGTCGGGTCAATAGACAATATGTCACCAGTTTGTGTGTTTTCTCCCAGCCAAACTGCGAATCGCTTTTTGGCCAACGAGCTGTGGGTCATATTTTGTTGCCAAAAACCTTTTCATGCCAAAATGTTGATGTGAAATGTTATGCACTCGCTCGGTTGAGATGTTTTTTTTTTGTTTTTTTTTGTTTTTGTTTGGGAGCCGTTCTGATGCCGGGAGCACTGCAGCCTGTTGGCTTATTGTACTCTACTCCCACATTTATTCCACCCATTCACATATCCCCGTACCTTCGAGTAGACGATATAGATCCATTGGATGTGTGCCATATACTTCGGGTGGCACATTGGCTTATCCGAAGATTGTTTGTCTCCTCGAGTCCAGTGCCTCACAGTCAGATAAGATAAGGGTTACGATCTCGGTCTCCATGCCACAAAGTCTGCGGCTGAGGTCCCCGTTAGATAACCCTATTTTATGCAGGTGATCTTTTACCGGGGTATGACCCGTTACATAACCTGTAATAATTCTTAGCTTATTCCTACTGATATTCAGTGGTTCTTCGGCCCGTTTTACACATGTGTCACCTATGAAGGTTTTATTGTGTACCTGTTTTGGAATGTTCCTCCACTGAAGTTTATGCTGGCTTTGTACCCATTTTTGTATTTGCCCTCGGACTACCTTCTTTCTGGTCCCAAGAACTGGTTCTGGTCCAACATATGCTCTTGCTGAACCTCTTCTCGCGAGTTCATCAGCTTGTTCATTTCCAGAAATACCGTTGTCCCGGCACCCACACTAATCTTACTTTAATGTGGTCTGCTAGTTCATTCAGTTCTTTCTGGCATTCTTCAACCAGTCTGGATGTTACCTTGCGGCTGTTTAAAGCTGCAAGGGCTACCTGGCTGTCAGTTAGTATGTTTATCCCATAAGTGTCAGTCCTATTCTGACACATTCTAGGATAGTATAAATCTCTGCCTGAAATACAGAATTTCTCCTAGTGAAGAGGAGCATCTTGTGTTTCTCATTTCACTATACACACTTGCTCCTGTCCCTTCCCCAGTCTGTGACCCGTCTGTGTACCAGGTCTCTCCTCGGGGAAGCTTTAGTCTTCTTGGGTCGTGCCAGTCCTTTCTGTGAGGTATTTCTACCTCATATTTGGGACTGGGGAGAAGTTTAGTGGTCATATAGTCTGTTTTTATATCTAAAATGGCTCAACTTATGATGTCCTCAATGGATATGTGTCCTGATCTAACTATTTTGTTGCTCAGGTTATTTTGCTGCCTAAATAGCCCCATCCTTTCTTCCTCCATTATCACGAGGTGTAATGGAGGAAGGCCAAATAAGGCTATTAGTGCTGCCGTTGGCGTGCTTCTCATGCACCCTGCAGTACTGAGACAAGCAAGTCTTTGCACCTTACCTTGCCTCATCATTGTGTTTTTTTGTATCGTCTTTGTCCACCAGACCAAAGACGCATACACAGTATATCCAGTGTATCATTCGCGGACTCAACCCCCATGTTTTCCCACAAGTTCGTCTTGCCATCATTAACGGTTGAGATGTTACTGCCCCAGCTACCGCACATCGTTCCTTGATTTCGTTGATGATTAGGGCTCCTGCGTCTATTCTATGTAACTGAATGGCCTAATGTACAGAGGCGCAATAAACGCCATGTCACTTTGCAAGTCGTTTATGGTTTATAGAAACAAACACATCCGTTGTCACTCGTCGAAATGATAGACGATATTGAATTAAATATTCAATTTTCAGAGGAAGTTTCGTATTTAAATGATCATAATCTTTCAAATTAATATATTAATATTAGCGGAAGATTGCAGCGAAAAACTCTACTGGCTTACTCTTATCGTCCCTATCCTACGTCTTCCAATTTGAATGCACACGTTAAGTCTCTAATATGTCAATACGTCCCTGCCACGTCTTCTACCGACGTCCGTTTTATGTGAATTACGACTCACTGCGCGGTAAATTTGATCCGTAACTAATTTATCAAACTAACCTAGTTGAATGTATGCGGTTTTCTTCATCTGTACACTGTTTCTAATAGCCTTTTTCAAGCCTACTCAATTTATTGTTTCAACTTGTAATCACAATTTCAAGAGACTTGTTCCGTCGAAACTTATAGTAACTTTTCTAGCCAGCCTGCTGGAGACTTACTTAAATGTCTTTGAAAGTTCAACATTTTAATCCCCCAGAATGTGGATTCTCGCTGTAAGAGCACTTCGTTAGAGGATTGAAGTGCTTTGCTTAATGTTTTAATTATAAAGGGAAATCAGCGGAAGCTGCTATAGTTTTTGTAAATAGCAAAATAACTTGGAAATAAACTTGAAGTTTACATAGAAAGAAAATACTTTGAAGCTTCTGATTAGATTTAATTATAGCTCCGAATATAAAAGTCTGGACTTTTCTTGTTATATTTTTTCATACAAAAGGTACTATAAAAATCACAATACAGATGAAAAGAGTGAAACTTTATTTATAGAAAAGTTTACGTATTCCTGGAATAGAAATCAGTATTAAATCTTCCATTAGCCAATACGCGTTTGGTTGAAAAAATTATAAATCATAGTGAAAACAAGCCAGGAAATTAGGTTGGAGCTGATATTGGAATGAAAAACAAAAATGGACAGCTGCGATGTATACTGATTCTTCAGAAGCTTTCGGCAAACTTAATGAGGCTTTTACTTGATGTAGGTTCATACTAAATGATGAAATTGTGATGAAATTGTGACGCGTTTCGCTAACACAGCAGCTTTCTCACACGAGTGGAGGAAACTAATGTCTTAGCGATTTAAACAAATTAAATTGTTTCATTTCATCATTTGATCATGATATACTGTTAATAATATTGTTGAATGTCGGAATATCACGCATTTTAGATGACTTATTGAAATTTCACTTAACAAATAGAAAGTAGTATGTTCAAGTCAGTGGATTTTGCAGCTAAATCTGGGGTAGGGCTTATCACGAACCATGACCTTTTTGGAGAATTTCTCGGCGATACCGACGCCACATATTGAGAGTCCCGTTTCTAGTCTTGTGAACATTTTTCCTACAAATTCCACTCTGTATTTTATTTACACCTGTCAGATATAGGGGAATATGGGGATAAAACATATAGGATTATCTTAACATCAATCCATTGAATGTGGTCGGATAGAAGGTTGAGAAGCTGAGCATTTAATCTCATACCAGAAGACTGAGTTCCAATCGTAACCAGTTAGAAAGTCCAGACATCTTGAAGCCAGGTTTCTGAAGCTAAATATTTTATGAGCAGCACTAAGATGGCCAAAGCTTTATTATTATTCCAAGCTCTTTTCCCAAGTAGCGACTTAAATTCTATAAGGTCTGTATAAACAGCTACAAGATATATCTTATAGGATACTAAAATTCTTATAACGGTCTACAAAACAATTAAATGATCCTTATACAACTAAAAAGGGCCCATTTTTATACAAGTGTTTGTTTGTATAACAGTTCTATTAAAAATTTATACAACTCTTATATAACTGCTTAATACACATTTATACAACTCTTAATCGACTGTTTTATAATCATTTATACAGCTACTATAAATTGATTTAATATTGTGTCATGTAGACACATCTTATAATGCTGTTATTCCGAGCACAATGGAAACATTTTGTCATCTATAAGAACATTTCATTTTTTAGTGAAGAGTATCAAAACCAAATTATATTTCAACTTGAACGTGCATCATACATTTCATTTGTAGAAATGGAGACTTATCAAAACGACTTGGGCCGCTTGGGCGGACATCGATAGTAAAAATTATAATTTATTTTGGATGGTTTAATAGCACAAATTTTGATGCGCCGCAAATTTTACTGATAGATTATAGGTATATATTTGGCAAGAAAATGAAGCGCTTCAATACTTGAAAAATAATAATAAAATAGAATATCCTAAAATACTTTTTTCTTTTAATTTTAATAGTTTATCACTCCATATGGATATTCTTCCACGATATAATTCTCTAAATAATAATACAGTCACATTTTTCAATATAGTTTCATGTTTCCAACTCAATTGCTCATAATGGCGGTGATAGCGGTACAAGAATTGCTTATTTGAACATGGCGATTTGTAATACAACAATTTTATCCCAAAGAAATGCCTTAAACAATATTTTATTGTAAAATGGAACGGTATACGATAACTGTTTTATAAGGAAGAATACTTTAAGACTAGAAAGTGTTTTATAATGCAACGCAATTAAATGCTATACAATATTTATTATACAACATTATACAGCTTCAATAAGACAAGCTTAAGTAACTATTTTATAATGTTGTAGCTGTTAGTTATATAGTATATTATAGAACTCTTATACAAAAGGTATAAAAGTCTCATAAAATGATATTTTTGATATTGTATAAACTTGCTTATAAGGTATTCGATCCTTTTAAAAGAAATGATCGTATAATGCGTTATAGCATATATTGTAAAAGTCACTATAGAATCATTTAATACAACAATTTTTTTTTAAAACAAAATTATCGCAACAAAGGGCTTAATAAAAACAAAAAGTCCTTAAAACAACGCTATTCGACTGTTATACAACAATTCAGTCCTCTTAGAATTCCATTTTGCTAGTTGGGTTAACATCGTTCTAGAGACGACTATGGTTCAATACAAAGCTGTTTTTACCAAGCCAGTGTAGATATAAAAGGACCACCAAAAATCGTAGCAGGTAGTCTAGCGAGGTACTGGCTCGGTGGGCTTCCTTTCTCCGGTTGGCAAGATACTGACTTGTTGACAATCCCTTCCTCCGTTCAGCAGGGTATTGACCTGTCTGAATAAACCTATCCACGCTGATGTTATTGACTTCAGTGAAAATCCTGAACCGTTTATGTACGAAAGGTACTTACTTTAATACTCCCCTGAAATTCCTGTCTCTGAGGTACTGACTTAAGGATATTCCATTGACAGCAGGTACTGTCTTTCGTACTCCTATGAAACTTCTGTCCCTAAGGTACTGACTTGGGAATACTCTTCTCTCGCTGAAGGTATTGACTTCGGCGTACATCCAGAAACCCGATAGAAAGCGGAAGGTATTCACTTTCGTCCTTTTCTGAATTTCCCGTCTCTAGGGTATTGACTCAGGGATATTCCGCTCTGTTTACTGTACGAATCGATAGATACTCCACTGGTCGTAGCTTCAACAACAGAAGACGTCACCTTCGACGAGATTCCAGGAGCAAAAGCCTCTATTTCGAATCAACTGTTAAATCCGCACACCTTTTTCCAAATAACGACTGTATATAGTATTTTTAAGAATAAGCTTTTATTTTATATTGGAATCCTGTATCTGACTGTACATACCTAATCGGCAATACGTAACTACTCATACGAAGGGTTACAGTCTAATTCTAAACAACGTCAACCCCTTTAAAATTGCAAAAAGCAATTTATTACGTGACTATTTTGTGATCAGGCTACACCTTCTGTCTCTTTGACGATAAATTACAACTTTAACCAATATGGGAATGAAGAATCTTCATTAAAATCCATGTACTTAACATTTTTCACATATTTTGATAATTTAGGAATACCTACTGATATTCCGTGGACGTCGAGTGAATTTTTCGTTCCCCATTCCTGAAATAATATAACCAGCCCACGTAAAACTTATTCCACTATCAAGTTAAGTTACGAGCCTGTCCAGCTCGTTTAAAACAAAAATACAAGGTCTCATTCCAAGGTGTGTTCGGTAAAAATCCTTCAACTGTAATTATTTTTAATTCAAATATAATTCCTGAGGCAAATGGGTAGGCTAATCAGGATAACGACGTCGCGGATATGGAAGAAGGATGTTCATTTTAATAATGCTAAAACAACATAACAAAGCTTTTTCCGTGGAGAGGTAATTATACGTTCCAATAAGAAATAAATTGTTCATAGTCCAGTGAATGACGGGACAAAGCTCCTGAAAAGTCCCTCAAGACTTCACTTTGGGCTCAATTTGTAGGTCACGGCAGATGTTTTTAAGCGAGAAAAAACTTATCGCGATTGAGTATACGGAAGGGGGGGAAATGGCGAGTTTTCCACCCAATAAAAAATGAAGATCGTCTTATTATCTATAGAAATGTTCCCATCATTTTTTTCGAAAATCCGATAGTTATCGAGATAGCATTATACAAATTGGACATTCAAGAACTGTACGTTTACCACAAAAAAATTATTGGAAACATAGAATTGAATTGTAAAATTTTCAATTTGAAGTAATATTACAGTTTATAGAAATTTTAATTTTCTAAATTTTTTCCTAAGTGGGTCGTAGAAAAAATATGCTGTTCGACTCGTTCGATTGTCCATATCGCACTTGAACGATTGAGCGCTCCGCCTACGGCGTCGTGCCCAAACTTCGTCCTCGTGCGATATGGCCATCATATCCACACTAGTTGCACAAACTACTATTTCTATCAAAATATGCCCTTTTACATTTAAAAACAACCTGCCAAATGTCGAATCAATTTATCCATCCATTTTAGAGTTATCGAATTAAAACATTCTAGTTTTCAAAATTTCAACACCCTGTATTTCGAAAAGTAAATCTGCTAGACCCCTTAATCCTCATATCATTTTGTCCAATTTTACGAGAGGTATCTACATGCAAACGTTGTGATTACCCTCAACGTTCGAGAAGCTTATACCATTTTTTGCGCGATCGTATTGAAATAAATTCCGAATATAGTAGTTTACCTAACAAGTGCGGAAAAGTCACTTTACGCACGTGTTAGGTACACTATTTTTTCTACAAGCATGCGAAAAATAACCCAAAAGTTAACATAAAGATACATTTCTTATTAAATGCATATTGACAAATTAATTATTATTATTTGACATTCATTTGATGAGGCTTATACCAGGGCCATTAAAAAATGATTGAAAAATAAGTTGTTTTTTTATTGAAAATTATAGCAAAATTATAATTAATTTCTTAATTTTTCAGTCATTTGGTAAACTACAATCATACAAATATATATTTTAAATATTCAAATGTCAGTATATTCCTCAAATGTCAATTAATTTACTTTCCGCACTAGTGCGGAAAAGTGACTCTTTCCGCACGCTTTTTAGTGCGGAAAAGATTCACTTTCCGCACGTTAGTAGAAAAAAATAATTTAAATTTCTTCGAAATGAACGAAATATCAAAAGTGACATTTATACTTCTCGATCAGTTTAAAATATATTTTACATTTTGGTGAAATTGTTCTTATGCTATTTATTACTTTTCGACGTCTGAACGGTGAGTAAATCACTTATCGACGTGTTAAACTTAGAAACCAGTAAACACAACCTACCGTTCTGACAACCGATGCTGTAAATAAACAAAAAAGATCAATCGCGCCAAAAAAATTATGGAAATAATAGTAAAAATCCATCCGACCAAATTCCAGTAGATCACCAGCACTGCGAATGTCAGCTTTGCATGGAATTTTAATATGGCATCAGTGGTTCAGTGGTAGAATGCTCGCCTTCCACGCGGGCGGTCCGGGTTCGATTCCCGGCCGAAGCATATGAATCGCTGCTTCGTAAACGAGAGAGAGACTCAGGAGAGAGCACACGCACGCAAGCAAGGCATATAACGAAGCAACGTAACATAACGTAACGTAACGTAACAGTCAGATATATTGCGTCGCGACCCCGGTCGCTCAAACATAACCTGACGTAAAGAACTAAAGTTCCAAAAATGAGGATAAAAGACTATTTTTTTGAAAGATATGAACAAATTAATTAAATAGTCTCAAAATCATGAGGAAAAACACTTTGACCGCTTTTTTAAATATTTTTGTCAAGTACAAACGAACTGCAAGTCACATGGGATGATAGTTACGAGTCTACTAATTGTGATGAACTTTGAATCATCGGAAAATGTCAATTTTTTGCCGAGTTATGGAACAATTCGTCTGCCCGCTCACAAGTTAATGCATAGACAGCAGAATTCCTACAGGCAGAGCAATCAGCAGCTGAAATGAGAAGATATTTAGGTCTCATTTTCTCAATAACTATCGAATTTTCGAAAAAAATGATAGAAACCACTTTTGTAGACAATAAGACGATCTTCATTTTTTATTTGGAGAAAAATTCTCTAATTTGCATATTCAGCCAGATATTAGCGAGAAACCCGTTTTCCGGGGTTTGGTGGGCCATTTTGCCCCTGTCGTAAACTCAATCGCGATGAGTTTCTTCTCGTTTAAAAACACCTGCCGTGACCTACAAATTGAGCCCAAAGTGAAGTCTTCAGCGACTTTTCAGGAGCTTTCGATATTTTCAGGTGTTCAGTTACTGGACTATCAAAAATACGTGAACAAAAATTATTTCATAGGGTACGAATCGAAATGAATATTTTCGCAGGACAATCATTTTCTTGCCTTTTCCTTAATAATTTGTTTTATGAATGAAGTGAGCAGCACTTGACATGATTTGAGGTTTTACCAAAATTTATCAGGCACATTAAACGCCTGCCACGATGGCACACGGAATGCACCAGCGTAGGATAATAAAACACTAAATTTTGACGTAAACGACTACCTAATGCACCCTCTAGGTACATTAATGACGGTATTATAATTTACTACATTACTCTACTCGATTTTCCTGAAATTATTTCTAGAATAATTCTTCGCTGTACTTTATTTCATAATGGAGGAGATTCACTTCCGGAACAACGGATTAGTGAGTTTTTAATGAGCATTATTATCCAATTACGTTCAAAGTTGTGAGGAAAGCTCCAATGAGCGGCTTTTTACAAAAAATGTGTCATAAAATGATGACCGACACAGAAATTATAAATTATTTAGCAAGCGTGAAATTTCATACGTTCAAGCACGTCGTCAATTTTATGGAATGTAG
>CAJUYG010000892.1:44715-64957 GCA_910591675.1 Galerucella calmariensis | reverse complement strand
GGAGAACCGGATGGACCTGTCCTAGAACCGGCCTAGTATATCTTCTTTTCCATTATTTTCAAATGAAGTTGTTTTTTTATGCAACGTACTGTCTCCAAAATTCAATAGGGATCCAGAAATTGGGTGAGTTCGCACCCTGGACAAGTTTCCGAAAGAATTGCGTAGCTACCTGGTCCCGCACTTATTAACATATTATTACGATTCAAAACTTGACTGGACTATTAATAATTATCAAATGAATATTCAGTATGGATTTCCACCAAGTGAAAGCCTCATCTATTCAATTTTTCAAATAAATATTTGATAACATAAAACAACAAAACTGATGTGACTTATATAATTACATTCGAGCATATAAATCCGTCCGGATGGAGAGTTTCGCGGTTAAAAACTGTCCTATAGCTTGATGGGTGGGTGACGGAATTTATTTAACAGTACATTATATCCTGCCAACACATAAAACATTATGATTATTCTGTTTGCAACAACATGGATTAAAAGCAGGATAATGCAGTTGATGTATTACTCTTACAAATGAAACTAACTGTTTTCAATTAATTCCACTATTTAATGGCAAACATTCCATTAAAAGTGATAATTATTTCGATATTGACATATAAGAATGACAGAAATATAAACTAGATCTGTCCTGTGTGGAGGTATGGAAGAAGAATTCCTCGATCGCAGTGGATGGGTTCAGAACTCCTTCAATGCGTTTTTTAATGGTATCTGTATTTGCTATACAAATATTTTTGTTTGTTTATTTGGATGACCAATGGACTAGAATTAACAAAAGAAGGGGAAAAAATGGAACTAAAAATAAATAGAAACAAAACAAAAATAATGAGAGTTGGTAAGCAGTGTGAAACCAAAATGATAAAAATAGGGGAATATGAATTTGAGGAAGTGTAAAAATTCAAATATCTGGGAGTCACGATCAGCAGTAAGGGGAAACGAAGATCAGAGATAGACGAAAAAATAATGGCTGCCAATAGGGTATACTATGCCAATAAGAAGCTATTGAAAAGCAATCTATTGACAAG
Source organism: Galerucella calmariensis (assembly GCA_910591675.1). Taxonomy (NCBI): domain Eukaryota; kingdom Metazoa; phylum Arthropoda; class Insecta; order Coleoptera; family Chrysomelidae; genus Galerucella; species Galerucella calmariensis. Next base: position 63,914 of record CAJUYG010000892.1, on the reverse strand, counting down.
ATACACTAAACATTTACAACACAATAATAAGACCTGTGATAATGTATGGAGCAGAAACGATAACAATGACAAAAAGAGATGAAGAGGAGTTGAGGATATTAGAACGAAAAATAATGAGAGCAATTCTAGGGCCAATAAAAACCGACGACAATGAATACCGACAACGTATGAATCATGAAATACTGAGAAAATGAACGGGGAAGATATAGTAAACAGAATAAAGGAAGACCCAGATCTAAGTGGCTGAAGGAGGTGGAGGAGGATTGGAGAAGGATAGGAATCGTCAGATGGAAAGAAAAAACGAGGGATAGGAGACTAATATGAGCTAAGATGATTGAATTCAAAAATTTGCGAGTATGAATTTTTTTTATATTTCCGGGCTAAAAATATCAGCTGCCAGACCTGTTTCGACAACTCATGGACCGGGAGTCGGGAGGCCCCTGTCCGAGGCTTTAGGGGCTGATAGATAACGTTATTCCTCACTTTGAATTTCCAGTATGGCACCCCTGAAGTGTAGCTTTTATGGGGAGGAGGGGATACATTTTTAAATGTGTAATTATTATTCATGTCCCCGGATCATAGACATCACTTCAATGTCGTCAAGGTGGTCACCAAAGTCCGCGAACTCAATATGCCATACCATTATGACGCACTTCGGGTCTACCGTATTGACCGAAACGCATAATTTAACCACTGTGAACATGAATATTTTTCCGTGATCTTTGAAACCAATGAAATGAAGAACAAATATTCCAAAAGGACACACTTCTGGGGCGTCACCAAGTGACCGCCATGATGGGGCAAACATTTTATTTCATGGTGTTTCGGTTTTAACATTCTCTATTGCACAGCTTTAGCGGGGATTACACTGACATACTGATAGCAACTAACGTCCTATAATCCTTTATAGGTTTGTGGATAAAATTGAGTACATTTAATGTGATGCCTACATGACGTTTAATATTTTTGCTGGACCGAATGGTGATTGACTTAATAAATATGAATAGAGAAAAAAGCAATGAAGCTTAGGTATTATTAGCTCTGGATATCTTGTTTCCCATTTGAGATCAGTATAACTGTGCAATGATATGAGAAACCAAGGAAATCTATATCTGATCATCTCTATGATTGTTACTTGAGAAGACAGGGGCATATAGCTTGAGAAGTAATCATTTCTTTCCAGAGAACGGTCACGTTTTTTGAAATTATTTTCATAACTTTGTGGGGCGTTAATAGTTTGAAACTTTCTTTTGATATTATTTATTGGTTACGCACTTTACCGAATACGACAATTTCACGGGAAACTGTACTAATCTAGAAAAAGAACTGACAACAACCAAAAACATTTCTCATTGGGAATTTAAACTATTCCCGATGAATTGCAAATTATCTGAAATTGTGTAACATTATTTCTCTCATTTGAATCATCTATTTTGTATATTTATCAACATTAAACTTAGCAGGATCATTTCTGTAGTAGAATATCTACATTGTCGTTTTATCAGTAATGAGACTTCCATACAAATAGGAACAAAACACTATATCGACGTTTTCATATCCTCCAATTACTTGGTGAATATACCTGGTGATTGATCAAAACGGAACGTTCGACATATTGCTCGACAGAGTCAATGGATAAAAAAGAACACTGTTCTGTTGAAAGGTATAATATCTTTGTATCTTGTTCGACAAGATATATTGTTTTTTATCAACTCATTTTTGAAAAAATTTGAAATTGTGTCACGGTTTCTCCAAAGGTGAAATATTGTCTTATCATCGGTCCTTGACAAGTGTACAAAGTTTGAATCAAAGTTGGTCAATCTCGAGTCCAAAGGAGTCGGTTCTAAGCAAACATACAAAAAAGTGAAACTAATCCAAAGCGTGCAATAAAAAAAAGAATTGGCGTGAATATAATGAAAATATCTCCCAAATGAAGTATCTTGTGACCTTAGTTTCTATTACAAAATGAAAAGATAGTAACGCCCTCTATTACACAATTGGAGTCAGGTACCTGCCACTATTACTAGTGATAGTATACTATCCTCTAGTTTGATTTAGTTTCTGTTCCATTATTATATCTCACTCTATCAGGATCACAATTTACTACCGCATTGTATACAATATTTCCAACGTAATTTCATATTAAGCGATCCTTCAAGTGAAAATTGTACGCACTATTGGTAAAAACAGCATTTTTCACTCAAATTGGACATGCCGCAACTTATATTTTCTTCAATAAGCCAGCTAGGAATTACCGTGAGTTATGTTACTGTCATAAAGTTTTACAGTTACGCCGGGATACAAAATATTCCAAAGCTATAGTTATTGATGCACTTGCTGCATACAATATTTTTCCTACATGTATGTAAAAGCCCAAAAAATGTCATATTTATGTTGCTCAAAAAGAACTTAAAGTGGGGTAGATTTAAATGTTTATGTTTGTCATTATGGCTGCTATATTATATTTCTCATGATGACAAAGCACTGTAGTAGAATGACAGATGAGTGCAATAAAGAACCAGTTTTTTCACTTCAATGGAGTTCAATGGAGTTTTGTTGTTTGCATGAACGTTAAAAAAATATTAATGGGAAAAATATATTTATCTATGACACTTACTACATAGCGGGTGAAATTTTGAAAATGTCATTAACTATAACTACACCATCCGAAAATTTATTTGTACGAGCATGAAGTCGTTCTCTCGGAACTAATTTTCATTGAGTTGTTTTAATTAATTTTTTGTAGAGGCTTTTAATAAATCGACGAAATATTACCATCGATATAACCTGTAACTAAAAGTCGGTTTTATTTGATTCCGCTGCATTTTGTTATTAATTAAAACGATAAATTCCACTGGTGCTTCATTTTTGTTTAGTTGGGAGTGAACATGGAGGAATTTGAAATAACTTTTTTTGTATTATAAACTGCTTGAGTTGCAAATTAATGTAAATAGTGGGAGCTGAATGAGTTTTTAATCACATTTTGAATTAACGCATTCATTTTGAAATCTTGATTGTGACATGGAAAAATTAGAATAATGCAATATTTATTATGGTACTTGTTGGAGAAGGAAGAAGGTAATATAATGAAAAATTCCGATTTCCAGACAACTTCAATATCAATATTATGATTTAATTCTTCATTAGATAATAATCTAGGCATTGCAAGCTGGAGAACAGTGAACATGGAGGATACAAGAATGAAACACGATTTGGAATGAATCTTGCCTCTAAGGAAAATACATACCTAAACGTAGTATACTGAGGATAAAAAACTACTTGTACGTGGTGGTACATATTTGTGGATTCAAACTAAACATCAGACGTAGGTACTCTAGCCACGTGCCAAAGGGGGGTATATGTAATGAGGCAAACTCCTGGCCAAAAAACCTTTGGAATCCCTGACTAACCAAATAATATGCATTATCAGAAGCCAGATGAGGAAAGCGGAAAGACCCATCACAATTTTACACAGGCAAATATCTCATGAACAAGATCAAATTGGAATGTGGTGATTGATATAGTAATCTTACCCAAGGTAAGGAAACTCCAAGGGCTCGACAAATGGTTATAAAATAAATACTATACTGGCTGAAAGGATGAGTTACCAAAAATCATTTCAAACGTCCACTATAGCGTGCCAAAACATTCAGTATAATGTCCAGCTCTGTGCTCGTGTATCTACCTCCAGTGATTCCAATACGAGGAATTTTTGGGGTTTCTCAAGTGCACATTTTCGGAGGATTTCTTAAACTGCATCATGAAATTATTATGGGCATTTTCATCTAATCACCAAGGATTTCATGTGTGTTATTCGGAATAATTTCTTTAACTATTGTCATGGTATGGACACTACACTCAAAGAAACTAATTTTATTCTAATGTTGAATGTTATATTATTGGAATACATAAAAATATGTCTGGAAAACAACGCATATTTATAATTTTTATAATTGTATATATTAGAAAACATTTTAATCTTACAATACTTACTTGTAAGGAAAAATGTGATTTTTATTTGAATATTCCCGCACATCAAGCGTCATCAAGGCAGAATTGTTCATTTATAGTCTATAGTCCATAGTGAACGATTATTATCTGGCTGTCATGAAAAAGCATCAATGTCAAAGTACTTTTTCCAATGAATTTTTATTAACGGAAGAATAAACTATAATAATTGTGTTTTAGGATCGACATTGTAATTAATAACATTAAATGTCGTTTCTTTTCTTACAGAGAAACTCAGCTTGTTTTGGATTAACTTTGTCGTCCTAATCGCTACAAATAAAAACCACCATATCATCTTATATACTAATATTTCCCGATCAAATATAAAATTAAGAGAAAAATGTATTGATGGGCCCTAATTATGAGCAGCGAGAATTTGAAAGATATGTACCGGGAATCTAGTTTATGATACGATCGTAACGGCCTAACCTAACCAAAATTGATAATTAGCGATTTTGGTTTTCTATTAGTTTTAGAAATACGAATTGATTCACTCGATAGGTATAGACCAGTCGACATATTCCTTCATTTATTTTAAAGCCTATCGATGATATTTCCTGATATATTCTAACCTACGCATTCTAATTTTTGAAAATAAAAACGTTTTATGTGCTTTCTGCCGATTTCTGGAAATATTTACGAAAATAACATACAATAAACTACTATTTTAATGGCAGAGCAAGCCCAAAGAAATTTGTCGACAACGATAAAAACATAGAAAGTGACACCTTAGAAATAGTGACCCCTTTGAAATACCTGACATGCGACTCAAAGAACTTTATAGATTGAATAAAAGGTGAGTTCAGAGTAGTCATCTGTAAAATTTTGATACTATTACTATCAATAATCTATATCTTTAAAATCAACTGAAACGCTTACAGATGACAGAGATCAATAAAGGGATTATTATTTTTCCAAATACCGATGAATTTAGTTTGAGGGCTGAGCCAGTCCATCATTTTTTCTGTTTATCTATCCCCGAGGCTAGTCCAGTAACTGAAGGGGCAAACCTATCAATATATTTGTCCAATAATTTTTTTTGGCTTGTTTTGTAGGTCTTGACAGGTACTTCGAAGGGAGAAAAAGTTCTTCAAGATTGCGCCTTGGCTAAGGGTCCAAAATGGCCCCTAAGCCCCCCAAAAAACGGTTTCCCGCCATCATCTCCCGAAATATGCAATTTGGAAAATTTTTGTTCAGGTGAAAAGTGAAGGTCGTTAAATTATCAACAAAAATGGTCCCGATCATTTTTTTCCAAAATGCAATAGTTTTCGAGATAATCTCATCCAAACGTCCCCTCGCTTACGCAGCTGCACTGCCTCTATAAATGCTACCGTCTATAAAATTAACTTGTAAACCGGCGGACAAATTCTTCCATAACTCGGTCAAAAATCAATATTTTTCGATGATTTAAAGTTCATCGTAATGGGAATATCCGTAGGTATCAATATGTGTACCTTAAACCCCGTTCTCGCCCGTCGAGGACATTGCAAAAAGTGGCCAATCTTATTTTTCCCCAATATTTTGGCCTCTTCCATTAAATCATTGACATTTTATTTATTTTAAATGGTTTATTATCCCTTGTTTTTTCAAATGGGGTCTGGGGAGGTTTGTCTATTTTCAGGTCTTCAGTTACTGGACTAGGCCGCCTAGACTGCCTTGCAGAATCCTCATTTTTTTTTCATTGAATGGAGAAGAATTTCCCAGTGGAAACCTTATATCATGAATAACATAATATAGTAGGTATTTTAGCAAATAGTTCAAAAATGTGAAGGGTTTTTTAATCTGCCAAATATCACATAAATTCCATGGAAAGTGTCAAAAACCATTCTCGAACAACTTCACTTTGAAAGACATTCTAAGACGCCCGATTGCAATTCGATCGTAAAATAGAATGAGATGATCCGATACGATCGAATTGAAGATCGTATTTGACATCGAACGACTCGATAAAATCGTGTGGTGAAGAGTTCAAACTTTTACAGTATTTTATTTTCGTCATGTCCAACGATATAATTTCAGTATGTTTCCCAAACAATCCAATATATACAGATTATCCCATTTGAGAAAGACAAAGAATTACGTCGGCGGAAATAGGAGAAATTGAATCTTTTTTTCGAGATATTGAAATAATAAAACGACGTGCGATACCCAGCATGGTACCTATTACGTGAAATCATCAAGTTTAACGGTTTATTCGTCCTCCTGTCGTTGTTGATTTTGTGGAAGTGACCACGTTTGTAAATTTTCAATTAGGTACATCAAGTAATATTTCACATGAAAAAATATAATTTTCCATAGAAACAAATCAATTAATTACACGTAATTTCCTCCCAGAATTATATTTATAATGTAAAATAGTTCCAAAATAGTCAACGCAAATCGTTATCTATTCTTTTACGAATAAAACTAATGTTCGACACAATGTATCAGTTTCCACAATTGATCTACGAGTAACAATTCAACGTTACTTGAAAGTAAAGCCCGAGTTTATTTTCACGGAACGGTCAATTTACGATTCACTTGAAATCACGAACTTTGTTAGAATCAATTTGGCACAATACGTTCAATGTAGCTCGCGAAAACGGACAGTACCCATAGAAAAACTTCTACCATTCTGAAACACATTTAATCAAAATAATGTATTGCCTCTATTTGTTTTTTGTTTCATGTGACAGAAACTTTAGCATGGAGGACGTAAGTTTTGGAGACTTATGATTGAAATTTGGAACACGGCAATGGAAAAAAATCATGAAAATAAACGGAAGTGATGATAGTAGGAAGCAACGCGGATGAACTGAAGATTCTTGTGAAAGAATTCAGCAAGTTGGATTCCTAATATTCGAGAGTAGTGGTAAATTGAAAAAGAACACGCCAATCTTAATAAAATCCAGGAGATTTATGAGCTTGAAAAATGTATAAATCAATGGAAGGAAGATTTGAGAACCATCAAAAAGTATAAATATTGTGTCACGAAGGCAGGACATGGACTAAAGGAGCCCATGGCAATTAAACGCATGGGCGAGCGAAGCTGATAGCTAAGCGCTCCTGGAGCGCTATTCTGTAACTCGTTCCGGGGAGAAATCGGTATCGGTAAGAATCAGTTATCGACAGCCGTCGGTAATTCGCATGTGCGGCATTCTGTATACGTTTTCACCGACCGATATCGCGAATTCGGGTCGATGAGAATCGGTATGTCTACCGTGATCTAATGAGCCTCACGGTAACCGTTATCGATTTTCGTTGAAAGGAAATTTTCATTATTTGCTGATGTTTGGCTGGAATTGCTGATTATTTAAGTGACTTTTTAATATTCGAAGAGTAACTATTATATATTGTGTATGGTGTCTAATCTAGTGTTTTATAAGTCCTTCCCATCTTTTTCACAAAATTTTCTTGCAGCAAAATTTGAATGGCTCTCCTTGTACTGAATCAAATGATCCTTCTGAGCGGTATTGTAACGCTTAGTTTTGATGGAACAAGAAACTCCTTTAAAATAATTAATATCTGTACTTATCCTAACTTTGAGACTTGAAAAAAAGAGATATCAATGTTAACGCCAGATCAATTCTTCAATGCTAGTTGACTCTAAATTTCGAGTTTTTGAGGTTGTTAATGTTAATATAAACATGAATTGTATCGTTCATGATAACAGATAAAAGATATGTCACTATCACTATCTATTATCTGATTATATGACCCTACCTTCCAACGAAACCAAAATATAACCTCTAATCTTCTTTTTCTTATTTATCCTTTATTGGGTAATATCACAAGGGATAATTTGCTTTAATCTTCAACGTGCACTTTGGTTTGTTTACAAATTTGACAGTTTCCCTCATCGCTCATTGGCCACATGTACCGAATCGAGTGACGTCACTTCTATGCCGATAATTTTTGGTTGCAATTCCGAGCGTCGAAAACCGTGGCATACAGAATAGCGTTATATTAGTCCCGTCGGCCGCGCAACCGATGGCTGTTGTTAACATACCGATACCGACGACTGTCAATGCCGCGTACAGAATAGCGCTCCTGAAGCGTTTTCGACATGTGTGTGATACAACTTCCATTCGCCTACCAATGGAACGAAAAATGGGAGAATAACAAAAATATCTAATTTTTATAAAAATATGGAAGGAATTTAATCAGATACTAGGTAGTGAAACACTGAAAAAATGAATATTAGCTTTGTTAATATTTTAAGTGTGGATATGATTCACTTTCACCTATATAATGATAATGGCATTTAGCTGACAATAGGGTAAATTCTATAGGAAGTGGTTGAAAATTAACGGTACACCGTTATATTTGACAAAGTTTCCGCTATTATGAATGTTTTAATCTATTGACACATAGTCAAGATTATGATTCAAATTTCAACATGTATGGTATCCAATAAAGAGTTTTCCCTTAATACTTTGAAGCTTAATATGCATATAGACTAGCAAACATGGGTGAGCAGATTGTCTTATTTTTAACTGTGTGTTAAAATTGAACATTTACTCACAGAATTTCTCCTAATATGTTCTAGTAGGATAGCAGCTGAGTAAAATACAAGCAACAAAAAAGTGTATTGGAGAAGGATCTAAAAGAGAAATATGGAGATATAGATAAACTGAGGTCTTGAAGTTCAATCCACTCCACACTGCAGCAGCGTGTTTCGAGGAAGAGTTTATTTATTTATTTAACGGTCATACCATTTTAATACAAAATTAGATTAAAAATTAGATTAAAAGTGGGCGAATACAGAATGCAATGATAAAAATACAATACTAAAAAATGCACAAAATATAACAGGAAATCAATGAAATACAATTTAAAATATGAAACAAAATATTGCAATTTAAATTACCCATGATGAAAATTAAAATTGGAAGTTAAAAATTAAAAATTCAAGATTTTTGTCTGTTTTTTAAAAGTAGGAATTGAGGTATTAAAAAGTTCTATACTAAAATTTATGTCATTGGCAATTCTGAGAACTTTCGTGAAAGGATGAAATGGAATATTAAATATTTCACTATTTCTAGTTCTTCTACCATTAACATTGAAGTTGATGAGTACCAATAAATCAGGACAATTAATTGCACCATTAATTAATGCATGAAAAAAAAATAAAGAACTAACGGATCTACGATGTGATAGCGTGTTTAAATCTAATACTGATAATAAAGCATTACTAAGCCCCATCTTAAAAGCTGCATAACGCAAAAATTTTTGTTTGAACATTTTCGATCAAATTAACGTCATTCATTCGGAACGGATTCCACACAACACAATTATACTCCACATTTGAACGTACCAAGGAACAGTATAGAATCTTGATTGAATACAGTGACAAATCTCTCGATGATCTCATTATAAAACCCAGCATTTTATTCGCTTTTGCGACTATCTTAGAAATATGCGATTGAAATAATAACTCATTATCTAAAACGACACCTTAGTCTTTAACGCTTTTCACTTGATCAACTGGAGCATTGTTCAGCATGTAAGATGTTAAAATACGGTTGTTGTTCCTGAAAAATGAAATTTGTTGACACTTAGTAGGATTAAGCCTCAACAGGTTTACATTGCACCAATTTGAAAGATTGTCCAAATCACCCTGTAACAAGATAGTGTCATTAGCATTGACTATACACTTATGAACAATTTTAGATCATCTGCAAACATCAAAATTGAAAAGCAAAGGTAAACCAAGAAGGTCTTAAGAAAAAGTTATAGGAGAGAAATGGTGAGTTAAAGAAACATGAACTGCAAAAAGCTGCAATATGGGTGAAAAATAGACAAAAATGGAAAAATCTCGAACATTATACATTTATAGTATTTGATGGTAGGCCTAATTTTTTTTGAACTATAGAATCCAAAATACATCACATTAATTTGTACATCACATGGTGAAAGGGAACCTCGACTTTTGTTTAGGTGAATAATTCCTTTTCAGTATATGGGAAAGCACAATCATCTTTAAAGCTGATAAAACCCTTATATTTTCAATAATAAATATCAAGAAACATGCAATCATCTTTCCCATACAGAAAACGCTGTTCTCAAATATTTGCGACGGCTTAAATTTTATTTTCAACACCAAAGCGAGTGCAGATCCAAAGAAGAAAATAAAATTTCGACAAATTCGGTTAAACGAATCATACATTCTTCAACGGCTGAGACTGAATTTTCACCAAAAAGATGTTTTTTTTTTGTTAAATGACGGAAAGAGTAGGTATTCCAATTCGACGTGTTCTCGACAAGTGAAAAAAATTATTTTCCTGGAAATATTCCATTTAATCTTGTCTCTTCTATATTCTCCATTTTCCACTTATCTATTCGGTTGGTTTCCGATCAGGAAATTGAACGTTCCACTCACCGCTTCATACACAGTAGCTTTAAAATACAAAGCGTTCACAAATGCACCTTACAAGTTGTTTCAGGATACATTTTACTACAAATAATAAGCAGAAGATGTATCATTTTCTCTTATTTTTCTTCTCATTTTTATCTCTTGAGGTGATTAAATTTGTTTGATGAGTATTGTGACTATACCCACCCTTGATATTTCAAAAATTCTGAAACGATACATTTGCGAATAATATTTCTAGAATAAAAATATTCAATAATTCCTCAATAATGAATTTTTCTGGGAATAGACGTCTATCCGGTTAACTCGAATAGTAACCAGGTCCATGAGAACTGGCTTATCACCCAATAGTAATTTTCAGTTAGGAAAAAGCCTGCGCAATCATAGTTTCATTTCATACATCCATAGTCTTACCTGCTAGTTGGGTTACAGTGCGACATATTGGGAAGAAATAAAGGATCACGTCAAATTTTAACTTAAGGGGGACACTTTTCAGCGCTAACGTCTGATTCACCACCTCTCTACTAGAGATACCTCTTGAATTTTTTCAAATGGCCATTCCTAATTTGAAAAATCTGGTGGATTTCTATTCAATCATTTTGTTTTGCCTCCGATACCAGCCTTCTATTGTTATTTAGTCGTAGTTTAAAATCGATTCCCTTCCAAATTTTCGTATGCCCCTATGTTATGTTATTAACTAGGAGACTGAAGAATACCTTGAAAAAAGGTAGAACGTGTCGCGGGACACACGGTAGGAACCTCAGTTCCTTTTAAGCAAAAATTATGTAATACATCTGACGTTATAGATAAACAATTTGCATATTCCTCGGTGGTCGAGTAGTGAGCAAACCAGACTCTCACGCGGAAGACCCGGGTTCGATTCCCCGTGAATAAGTTTTTTTTATTGTTAATTCTTTTTTTTTTAATAATTATTCTGCTTGATATTAATAACGACAACAGGTACACGTTTGGAATGTTCAGCAGAATATTCATTATTATAAATAATAGTACGATGCCCTTCATGAGGGAGTCCGACTGGCAGCATCTACTTATAACAGCATCGTATATTTAAAAAGGGAAACCGTAACATTATACGAATTGAACATTCAAGAACTGTACGTTTACCACAAAAAAATTAGTGGAAACATAAAATTGAACTGTTAAATTTTCAATTTGAAGTTATATTACAGTTTAAAGAAATTTTTATTTTCTAGATTTTTTCTTAAGTGGGTCGTAGAAAAAATATGCTGTTCGACTAGTGTGGATTGTCCATATCGCAGTTGAACGATTGAGCACTCCGCCTACGGCGTCGTGCTCAAACTTCGTCCTCGTGCCATATGGCCATCATATCCACTCTAGTTGCAAAAACTACTATTTCTCAAAATATGCCCTTTCTTATTTAAAAAGAAGCTGCCAAATGTCGAAACAATTTATCCATCCATTTTAGAGTTATCGAGTTTTAAACTTAGAAACCAGTAAACACAACCTACCGTCCTGACAACCGATGCTGAAAATAAACAAAAAAGTTCAATCGCGCAAAAAAAATTATGGAAATAATAGTAAAAATTAATCCGAACAAATTCAAGTAGATCACCAGCACTGCGAATACCAGCTTTGCATAGAATTTTAATATAGCATCGGTGCTTCAGTGGTAGAATGCTCGCCTTCCACGCGGGCGGCCCGGGTTCGATTCCCTGCCGAAGCATATGAATCGCTGCTTCGTAAACGAGAGAGAGACTCAGGAGAGAGCACACGCACGCTAGCAGGGCACATAACGAAGCAACGTAACATAACGTAACGTAACGTAACGGTTATATCTTTTGCGTCGCGACCCCAGGTCGCTCAAACATAACCTGACGTAAAGAACTAAAGTTCCAAAAAACGTCGGTTATGATTCGTTGTTGAATCAATCACAGCTGAGACTGGCCACAAGATTAATGGATTTTCCACCAATAGAAACGTAACGTGTGAATCGAATCCGGTAAGAGTATACTTCTCGAAAAACATGTGCCGTGTGTAATAGTAGCACATTGTCTCCAATGCAAGCTTTCACAGGTTTGATGTCGGAATCGTACACGGCTGCCGTCAAAGCGCGACCGGATGACTGCAATGGCAACAGAAAAACAGACAAGTTATTCTATTTAGAAGGTTTTTGGTCTCTCTATCGTGCAGATATGAATTTTATTAAATAGTGAAAAAATAGAACGAAATAATGGTTATTGAAATTGATATTGAATTACTAATTACACACAAAACAGATATTAGAGGGCTGGAAGGAAATTTGTAGGACTTTCAAGGATAACTTGACTTCTCGCGATGATGATATATCATTATCAACAATAAGCGTCTTCTTCTTTCATCCATCCTGGTATAATTTAATGAAAAAGACTGAGAGCCGTCTACTACCGTGTGCCGTGTGAACACAAACCAAAATACACGCGGCACCGTTGCCGTTCACGGTTACGTCCGAAAACCGTGAATGTGAAAGAGGGCTAAGTCACTTATTCTGTATTTTAATTCAATAAGATAACACGGATATATAGTATTGTTCCATATGAATATGAGTGATACAAACATTTCCGTATTTTTTGTTTTATTCGGCGTCAAACAGTTTACATAAAGAGGTTCTCTCACACACTTCTACTCTGTAGAGCTAAAGTAGCTGAAAGCTTCGACACAATGTCATTTCGAAGTATCTACATCAAAGGGTGAACATTGTCGGGCAATCCTATTCCCCTTAACAGAGTCGACAAAAGCAGATTCAGGTTCTTTTATTGTCTTGTTTATGCGAAAAGTTTATGCATTCTATTTTGGGAATATACAAGGGGCATGTATGGGATGGAGACTTGTTTTTCGATGAGTATTTGATTTTGAGGACTAGGGTGGAATTTGACAGAAAAAAACACTAATAGACTTTGAATTGATCTCGCAACTATCTTATATGAGCTATTTGAAAAACATCTTTGTATATGTTAAATTATTTGTGCATTACACTTTAATACCTAAGTTATTGAGGTGATTATACAGGGTGTCCCAAGATTTTTTACGGGCTGTAACTCAAGAATTAACGAATAAGTTTAATTGGAAATTGGATAATCTTTTTGGGACCTACAGTCATCTTATCCGAGGTATACAGGGTATCTGTGACGTCATCATAAAAGTAGGGACGTGATCGCAATGAAAAAAAAAATCAATGGAAGAGAGAATCAAACTTAGCTCAAATGAAAGAGCTTTTTATTTCAAATTCAACAGTGTATCACAGTGAGGGTACTCGAGGGGATAATTGCACCAAGTTTCCAGTTGAATGTTTATTTGTAACAATCACCAGAAAATTTTGACTTAACAGTGATTTTATGAAAGATGTTCAAAATGGCCTACGTCTGCAATAACACAAGCATCGAACCGTCTAAGTAGTTCACGTGTACATGCGCATTTTTCATCTCGTGCTTCAGGTTATTACAAGCTTGTTGAAAATAAACAATGAATTGAAAATTTAGTATAATTGTCCACTTGAGTACCCTCACTGTGATACACTGTTGAATTTGGAATAAAAAGCTTTTTCAATTGAGCTCAGTTTGATCTCCTCTACCAGTGAATTTTTTTCATTGCGATGATGTCCCTGCTTCTATAATGTTGTCACAAATATATGGATACTTGGTATCCCAGAATAAAAATGTTTGAATCGCTCGCACTTAGCACACTATCTAATTGTATACCAGTATGGGTTCTGAGGTACGTTGACATCGTGGAAAAAGTCCAAATTTATTTCCTGAAACGAGTCCTGCAAGCTCAAACCAATACTCCCGATTATGTCATGAGACTGGTGACTGGACGTGTGAAGTTTGCATATAATGACGTATAATTGGTTGTGCAAAATATTAGCTATAAATGAAAGACGCCTTCCGTTTCTATGTTTCAAACGTCAACTCCTACTTATGAATGAATCGGGCAATTTGAAGTGTAATTGGTTGACACAAGTCAAACAACTCTTCATTATAAACGACTTTCTTGAAATATGGATTAATTTGAATACTGATTTGTTGGAGAAAAATAAAAATATTATATTTAAAAAGTACTATGAAAAATTGCATGCTGACGATATTTTACTGATGCAGCGTTGTTCCTTTTTGTCTTTATATTCATCATTCACTATAACTAAGCAGCCAAGTAATTATTTATTAATAAAATTATCCATACAGATCACCCGTACAATTGCCCAGCTACGACTGAGTAATAAACACAGGTTACGTTCCACGTACAGAGCGATTACTATTTGACTGTCCAATATATACGACTATGAAACCGAAGTTTGACTGTTACTGGAGTCTGGATTTCTTCATTAATGCCCTTGATTATTTAAAGACATTGAATGCTGAAATTATCTCCAGTTACATTTGGAATATATTAAAATTGAGATCATTTATCATTAACGAATATTTGAGCTTTATATAGGTTTCAATTTGTTTCGTTGAATATCCTTTGTTTTATTTTTCTCTCTATTTACCTTTATGTGTAGTATACTAGGTAATAATTGTTTTTTGTGTTACTCAGATTTCTTCCCGAAAACTATTTTGTTTTAAGAGCAATAAAAGTATATTATCATATTATTATTATTATGTTGTCACAAAGATACCTTGTATACCTCGGATGAAATTACTGTAGGTACCAAAAAGACCACCCAATTTTCAAATGAACCTAATCGTTAATTCCTGAGTTACAGCCTGTAAAAAAGTCTTGGGACACCCTGTATATAGCCATCAGCAGTATAGAATGTTCCTGAGTCGGGTGAGTGACATACACATCGACTTAATCCTTATTTTTCAATCTATCCACTAGTAGCTGCCTGAGCGAAGGGTAACGAAAGGAGGCAGACACATCAACCAAAGGAAAACAGTAAAGTGAATTCAAAGAATGGAAAAAAAGTCCTTGAAACACACTGCACATATTTCGCTACACTTCAACACACAACATTTTAGACATTTGGTGTTCTTGTCATTATCAATAAACCTTTATAAATCATTAAATCTATTCCAAATATCAAGATATGTGAAAGAAAAAACAGGCTATTCACATTATTGAACATTCTCAAAATAATCAATAGCCTTACACTCTCTCACTTTCCCTTCTTAGCATTTTCTGAAGTTTTTAATGTTCCATGTTTATGTAGAAAAAATATACGTGGTGATTGCTATTATATATACACAGTGTGGAACCGACAAAGGTAATAAACTCGATAATGAATAAATGAGGGCGTGTTGGGAGAAACGCTTGGGAACATTTTCAAATTATTTTTCGATAATATGAACATTTTCACTTCATTGATTATATTAATTGAAATGGTTAGCTCATTATAATAATATAAATATTTTTACAGCACAAGAGGTGTTCAACAGCAATATATGTTTGATACTTATTTCTACACAGAATCGCAAATTCACATCGACGCATCTCAAAAATATCCTACTGAATGTGAGACAAATTGATGTGAGTTCAAAAACGGTTGGGCGAAGATTAAAAGCAGCAGGTTAAAAGCCAAGACGTCTCGCCAAAGTTCCACGTCCTCGCCAATAATACAAAACTCTTTGATCAGAATTTACCAGAATACATCTTCAGTGGGACATCGAGAATTGGAAAAATGTTCTCTTTCCCGATGAGACTGGGAATCAGTTATGGAAGCCAGATGGACGAAACCACGTCTTACAGAACAGTTGGGAAACGGCACGCCAGCTGAAATTTCATAAAGACCGTTAGTTTTGGAGATGGCAATATAATGTTCTGGAGAGGTACCAATTGGAAGGGACGCACCGAACTCGTGGAAGTGATCGGATCGGATCGGAATGGCTAGTGACTTGTATATATCGAGAGCATACTACAAGAACATGTTTGTCATATGTCGGCCAAATTGGATACGATAGATTCTTATTAATGCACGATAATAATGATGCGGTGCAAATTCAAATATTAGATTGACCATTTTATAGCCTTGACTTAATTCCAATAGATTTCGCATATGACGAAGAAATCCTGTTCAAAGTACAATAGAACAGCTTCGTATTGTTGCACAAGATGAGTGGCACGCAATTCCTCAAGAATTTATCCAAACTATACTCTAGCAGCATGTCAAGAAAAATGCAACCAGTAATTAGAGCTCAAGGTGGGAATGGACTAGTTTCATGGGTATGTAATTAACAAGTGAATTCATATCAGGAGGGTAAAAAATAACATATCTTTTTCCATGATTTTTT
Source organism: Galerucella calmariensis (assembly GCA_910591675.1). Lineage (NCBI taxonomy): Eukaryota > Metazoa > Arthropoda > Insecta > Coleoptera > Chrysomelidae > Galerucella > Galerucella calmariensis. The sequence continues at coordinate 47,309 of CAJUYG010000892.1, read as the reverse complement.
TTAGATTAGATTTGAATTAAACCATAACAGATTAGAAGCACTTGTTGCCAGATTCAAAGTACGTTCTGTTGTTAAATCCTGCTTGACTATCCAAGTTGATTATACCTCATTTAAAAACCAGGAGGAGTGATTTGAATTTAAGTTGGCAATTCTGTAGACCTCTGATTGGTCAGATTCAGTCCAGTTTCACACAACACTTTTTAATATTGACATCAGCTGATAGTTTTCATTTTTGATAGTTCTGACTGATAAATAAATAAATATTGGATGAAAAACCAAAAATATTCTCAAGCAGTGGGTACATTATTACTTTACATTTTTTTTTAAGTAGGAAAGTCGGTTTAGCGAGTATTAAGGGAATACTGAAGTAGAGGAACATTATATAGTGCAGAAAATATTGGCGGAATACCAGGACTTTTGAAACATTGTGATGAGTGGATTAAAAATGTCGTTTGAAGAACAAAAATGTTATCTGTGTTATCTGTGAAGATATAAAACAATATAGAACAGAATGGGTTTGGTAGAAAATACATTATTGGTTTTTGAAGTTAAAAAGAAGGAAGAAGGTATCTCAGAAGTATTTGAAAAGTGGTTTATTACACTTAATCCGGCAAGATAACTGTTGGAAATGTTTAAATTAATACTGCATATTGCTCTACAATGCTATTAATTTTGTAGTATTGTGATTGCCAAAACACATTATCAATTGTCATATTCTTTTCAATTTAATTGTAATAAATATAATTAAAGTAACTTGACTATCTGTAATTCTCCAACATCAACAATGATCATAAGTTGTTTGTTGTGGATGTGAATCTGAATCTTCTTATGTTTGAATAAGAAACGAAACAGGAAAAAGTCTTACATTTTGTTTAATGCGTAGGTACTTCTGAAAAATATACTGCAGATCAGAGGAAAAATCGACTTATGACTAATTTCTTTGCTATCAAGGCATATTTAATATATTTGGAACACGACTTTTGACTACGTTTTCGGAACACACCCTTTAGTAACTAATCTGGTAACTTTTAGTGGTGTGAGTAAGGCTTTTCAAATTACTCCTCCTGGTTTTTAAATGAACTATAGGACAAAGTGAAAGTCGACTAGAAGAATTTGACAGTTGTCAATTTACATCAGCCACGTTCAGTTTTTAGTAGATGTTTGTGTTATTTTATAGTAGAAAATGTGCTTCTGTTTATTCACCTTTCAAAAGACATGAAACTAATAAAAAACACTACCACAAATACTTTAATAAAATCCGGAAATCAATAAACACACTAAACAATAAACCACATAAACAAAACATTTGTAGGTTATGGCATTTGTTATTGTTTCAGGAGGCACTCAAAGTATTCTAAAAAGAAGAAGAATAAGCGATCCGGAACTCAATAGAGTTTCGAATTCTTCGGAATTCTAGGGTAACGCAATTTATGCGTGTGTGTTATATCACAATATGTTTTTCAAACCACTAAACCTATAAAATAGAGAGCATTTAATTTTCAATAAATAGATAATACTAGAGATTCCAAGTTTTTTTTCCTTTTATTTTATAAGTATATGTACTTTTAATGTACTGAGGAATGTTTTTTCTTCAACGCTCACTACAGCATTGCCTCCTATATGTTGAAATTGATTTTACATTTTAGTTTTTAATGGAACACACTATTTCTTTATAGCTCCACTATATTAGTTTTCTAATAGAATTGACAATTGTTTCGATACATCATTTTATATCATCGTCACATTTTATTCTCTATTTTGAAAGTGCCATGTAGATAACTACAGCTTAGAATATATATTTCTAAATTTCTTTGACTACACGAGAGAGTTAACTTTTTTAATAAGAGGCACCCGATTATGAGAGCATCATTTGAAGAGTACGTTTTGACAGTACTTTGCGTTTCTGTTTAATAGATGTAAAAAAAGATAACTAGTCTAAAGTTTTCCCTCCTGACAACAGCGCAAAATCTCCTTGTTTGTCATTAGCTCTAGCCTACCACAGTCTACCACAGGAATTCAAATTTCAATATTTTTTTCATTTTTATTTGAAATCGTAGAGTGGCGTTATCAGTTGCAAATACTTAGTTAAGACCCAATATATCTTGTGACATTTTCATTGAAATTCATGAAACGAGCCCATACCCGTTACTCACTATGCTCTAATCTCAATCAAGTAGCATTTAAGTATAAAGTGAATATCTTCAATTTTACTTACACTCAGTTTCTTTTTCACGATGGAAACTTAAGACTGTGCACTGAAATGTTATTATTTCGTAATTTATAGTATTTATATAATCAGATTTATTTACGAAAATTAAATTAATTTGAAAATTGAGGTTTTACAGCATAGAGAACATGGGACACTGTAGTTACTTGGAAGAGCGCTTTTTTATTTTTTGCAAGTCAATACAACCTGACTAGAAGAAATTTCAAAATTGCTTTGTGACACGCAAAGTTCGCCACATAATTAATTTTTTCATTCCACATCGAAGGTTGAAAAATGTAAATTATAGGTAACCGAGCGATAATTTGTAATTTAAATATTTGTGAATTGGCAAATTATTATTAAAGGGTATAATGAGGAAAAATTGCGC
>CAJUYG010000892.1:25311-39715 GCA_910591675.1 Galerucella calmariensis | reverse complement strand
AATAACTGTACCTCCACTAGCTGTACAGTCTTTCACTTTGTATCAATTTCAAAAATAAATCTCCTGTGATGTCATTTTTAGTTCCTTTTTTCGATATAAAACTCGTTTGTAATGGTGCATTTCATTCCCTAGGACAAAGCTTGTGCATAACGGTGGTATTGTCAGTAATCTTCCTTTAATACTTTGATTCTTGTCTTTTACTACATTAATTACAGGAGTTTGCTGAATAGAGAAGATTTTATGGTGTAAAATGAGCCGGGAGATCAACCGGGTGCAATTATCATTCCATTTATAGTACGGGGGATAAAATTATACTTCTTACAAAAATGTAATAGCTGCAATTTTGAAATCCTGACGGAGGAAAAGAAAAAAGTACCAGGAAAATATTGAGCAAAATGAACAATTTTTTTGGTAGTTACAAAGTTGAATGAGATAGATTGTAGTATCTTCATAGAAATGAGCAAGAGAAGATAAAATAAAAAACTTAATAATTGTATGTTTCATGAAGGTAACTAGATTTGGTTTTTTGACTATCTATTAAGATGGTATGTATTATCAGACTTGTGTATTAGAAAATTGCTTTCATGTCTTTTTTTGTATTTCAACAATTCTTAAATGTAATTTTTGATAATCGTAATATTCTCAATTTGTATTCTCAATTATATATGAACATCCTTCATATTACAAAAAATTCTAACATAATTTCATAAGATCTTTATATATTAGGCGTACCATTTTTTTCTATTGTAGCCTGATGATGGTAATAATGTACCGAAACTAGTAGCATCTTACGTGTCCTTTGGGGGACTATAATAAAATTGTTTGTGATTTGGATGTCTTGATGTCTTGAGAGTAACTGAAACTAACAGAATAATATACAGTGTGTCTACGTAAGTTGGCGTCATATGGGTAACTTTTTTATTATTAAGTTTTCGAAAAAAAGTTATTCTTTATCAAAAGTTCTGCATGGTCCAAAATATAAAATGCAACCAATCAGATATCAAAATTTAGCAGTCGTATACGAGGTTTGTCAAAAAATGTGATTTGTGCTCGAGTGCTTTATTTTTGACAATTTCGAAAATTATTATGAAGAAAAGATGTTTAGAATTAAAAATAACTTTCAAATATTCAACATTGTTTATTTACATCAGAAAAATATTTTTTTCGACATTTTGTCTGTGAAAACGAAGAAAATTTTAGTTCGCACATTATTACATAATCAATCTAGCATGGCATTTTTTTAAATCTTACAACTGTCAAAACATCGAAACTCCGGAGAAACGTCAACAATCGTATTTTGAAAAGTGGAACTGTATAAATCCTTTTTTTATAATAGTGTTTTCAAAAGTTATTAGAGAGCCGTATTGTACAGTTTTAGATTAACAGACTGATTTGTTTATGAAACGATAGAAATGCCAGCAACATTAAGTCTGGAAGATAAAATTGAGATTGTGCTGATAGTGGTATAATACATTCAGAGAAGCAGCAGACATTTTTAATATCCGACATCCAGAAAAAAATATTCACCATGAAACAGTAAAAAAAATATTTAATAAATTTAAGACTTGTGGAGATGTACATAATAAATTTTGCAAAAAACGACGAAACATGGTAAAAAATAATGACATTGCGTTGCAAGTTATGCATCTTTATTGCCATTTGATGTGAAAAAAGATACAGTTGCAAGGATTCTAAAAAAACACAAATATCACCCTTACAAACCTCAACTAATTCATACTCTAGGACCAGGGGATAATGTTAGGCGATTTGAATTCTGTCAGGACATACAGGGCAACTTAGAAGATAACCCATTTTTCTCAAGACGTGTTCGTTTTTCAGATGAAGCAACATTCTCTTCAAATGGGACAGTTTCTAGCCAAAACTGCCGTTGGTGGAATGATACGAATCCACATTTTACATTGAAAACTAGGGATCAGTATTCGTTTAAAACAAATGTGTGGTGCGGAATTTATAAAAATCGAATAATTGGACCTTTTTTTTCGACAAAACTTAAATGCGGATCGTTATTTATTGTTTTTAAACAATAAAATAAGTGATTTTCTTGAATACCTACCCCTACCAGAACGTCACCAGATATGGTTCCAGCAGGATGGTGCCCCATGTCACAGCAGATTAGATGTACGTCAATACATTGAAAATATTTTCAATGGAACAGTTATTCATCGTTTTTCGACAACGCTGCAAATGTTCACAATGATGACGTAAACGCAACTTTATTTGATTTTTACTATATGTATGTTATTTCAATATTAAGATCGAAAAATGCTACTAAGCCAATCGAGAAGGACATTCCATCGAGAGCAGCAAAGAGCTTTCTGTTCGAATTACAGACTTAACATTTTTGACGATCACAAGATATTGAAGACATGGTGTTTTTAAACGATTTATCAATTGAACACAAAGAAACAAAAAGCAGTTCAAACGAAAGACCGAAGTTAAGAAATACTATCACATGTCATAAGGCCGTCTATGTAAGATAGTATCCTGCCATTGACCGCCAAAAATTATTGCTATGAAAACCCGAGTAGAATCGAAAGACGATTATACCAATTATGAACCAACTACCATTCCAGAAGGTGTCTTCTATACAGGCCACAAGTTGGACTGGAGGGATTCTCAGTAGTTGTAGTGGTTGTATTATTTCTTCACTAAAGTGCTTCCGTCTGAATCCTTCAAGTTCTCTCAGAGGCAGAGTATGTGAGTAGGTGTTTCATCATGTTCACACTGCACTGCATACTAACTTTGCCAATTTTGTGCAGATACACTGCAGGTACACTGACCACCAGTTTCCAGGTTGGTAACAGACTTCAAATGTCTTTCACCCAGTCTCAATAGCCTTGCTCAGCAAACTTTTTAATCCCATGTGTCAACCTTCATTCGATTTGGTGTTACTTTTCTAGTCAGAATTACCATCATAGCCTTTGAATCGGATCTTCCATTTAGTTGTTGCAATAGGCTGGTTGTGCCTCAGAAAACTTGTGACTAAAATAACGTTTTTGACACCCGGTACTTAATATACTATTATGTTATCGGATAGATATATGATGGTTAGCACAAGAGGATTTTAGTTTTGATATCGATGATATTATTATTAGAAAGTAACTGTTGATAACTGGAACTCCACTGGAGATTGTAAATATATAATATGCAGGTTACTTTCCAGAAGATGTTCTTTCAACGATAATGCGAAACGCTTCGCATAATCGCTTCAATCAACATTATTTAGAATCTCATTTTCACAATTACATGCAGAATATTAAGACTCACTTACTTATTCATATTATCCCAGTTTTAGTCGGTATCGAGTTTCTCTATATTGCTTTGCGGTAGTTTAGAAATAACCAAATGCTAGAAATGCGAAATGGGAGCTGAAACAGCTCGCTAACATTCTAATTTACTTTGAGTGAAATTAAACACAATACAATACTATTTTGGCTGAAATAATTAAAACCCAGTTAAGTTCTATTATGCTTTAAATCCCACCATGTTTAGCATTCAGTCGCAGAGTTCAAAGAAATTTTCATAAAGGCTCCGACATCGTAATTGGATAGCTGAAGAATTTCGGTGTTAGCTTGTTCAGTAGCTGCTATAAATAACAGATGGGTTGAAATATGTGTAATGAAATATGTAATTGGCCTGACGCCAATTTAAGGTTTTCTACCTCAATATATCAAAATAAACATTTTTGTAGCAAGCTCTGCATGACTTTCAGATCAATTATACAGTACACCATTTTTGAAACATTACTGCTGCTCCTAAATCGGATTATCTATAACGCATCCAGACCCAGTGCAAGATATTGCATTGAAAAATTGCAATTACAATAGCAACAAAAAAAATTGTCCCATGGTACATGCTCTTCGCCCACATCAAGTGCATTCAAAGGACTTGTCTACTTTCTAAGTTTCGAGGCTATTACTTGAAAAGCAACAAAGATATGAAGTTTTGATAAAATATAAAATTTTACAGTATCTCCGAATTTTCTTGGCTTCTAACTATCCAATCATTTCGGTAGAAAGAGCCTTGTATTTCTATTATACACAATTCATCTTCTGACACCATCACGATAACTATAAATAAGCTTTCATATTGTTAAAAGAAAACTAATAGAACTACACCATTTTCGTTTTTAATGTTTATAAGAATTTCCAATGATTGAACTAATTTAGATTATTTATTATTAAATAAATGAATGGAACCATTTGTTATTGATTATTTTTTTCACTTGTCAAAATCTGACATTTTGGTGGTTTTAACCAATAGCAATACATTATTCTAGCCAATCATTCGGTATTATACTGATAATTCTGCTTCCTCATCGATAAAACCTTGTTTACATTGAAACGTCGAATTTTACTTTGAATTTGTCATTATTGACAACTAAAAGTGCTTCGAAGTTTATTGAAAAATAAACACAAACCGATTCAGAGCCATCACCCAGGATAATAACATTCAGGTAATACATAATTTTAAATTGTTGACAAAAATAATCTTTCCAAATACAACTCGCTCTTCAAATTTTATCACATAATTTTTTATTTTCATCACTCAAACTTGTTTATTTGAGGCAAAAACATTCAAACAAACCGAGTTTAGATAAAATCCCTCGTCCTAACGGACTCGTGATTTTATCAATCGGTTTGTATTCATATTTTTGCCAAATAAACAAGTTTTCGTGGAAAAGAAAAAATTATCGATAAAATTTGAAGCACTCGTGGTATTACCTTTGAATATTTCAATGTAATTATGTTCATTTCAAAAACAATGCAGTTAGTTATTGTTTTATAGTTGTGGAATAGTAAATAGACACGCAAGGTCATGAACGATGAACATGAGGAGAGATCACGTAAAAAGGATATTTGACTTAGCGAAGTATGTATATATGCTGATGCAGTGTACAAGTGGGTATTCAGGTGTATAATAAATATATACTCACATACATTCAGTTATATTTATATGTATCCCTGGTCATAATTAGTGTAATTAGTTGAGTTATGCAATAAAACATAATCCCAGTTTTCAGACGCTTTGCGTCGCTCCCGGACTTCCACCAATTCATGGAGACCTAGCATACAATACATGGCAACCCGCCATACAACAGATGGAGATCCTGACATACAATACAGTATTACTAGATGGGACTTTTCGTTTTCCACTAGTTTTTTACTTTTGTCATGAAAGTTCACCTATTTTTTGGCCCAATTGGTCCTCAATCCAAATTAAATCACTTCTTCAAGTTCAATTTTTCCAAGAAAGTGGAAAATCTGTGGAAGAGTGAGTCTAGATACATCCTCAGCTTCATATGCAGCTCCTGACTTTATACGCCACACAAAATAATTCCGTCAATTAATCTCTAGGCAGATAAGTACTCGTAATTCACTTGGTGTTTCTGACCAGCCCTATTCTGTCCAAATATTAGTTTATAGACCTGTTCTACTTCTGTCTATGCTCAACTCTCAGTTTAAATGATTGCCTCTCCTTTCCTGTCTGTCTGTCTTTGGTTGTCCGCACCAGTCGACGTTCCCAGCTTGGACGTCTACTTCGAATACATCTGCGAACCAACACTGTCCAAAACAGGTTTTCTTCAACGGTTGCTGTGAACTGGATTAGAGGTCCGTGGCGTTCAGCCCATGGGTCCTTTCCTATCACAATCCCCCAATTGGACTCGGTACCTCGGCTTCATGTCTCCTCCCAAAGACGGCATATCTATACTTTGGCAAGTTTATATAAAGCCGCGAAAGAAATGCAGTCGAAAACATTCGATATGGCCACGTTTAACTATAAAAAGCTAAAGTGCTAAGTATGTAGTGATAATAATTAGAAAAGATACTTTCTTTTATTAACAATATTAACAATATGATTAAACGTTAATTTTTCAATGTGCTCGTTTCCTTGGATTTTTCATATTAACATTATTTTTTCAATTAATGAATGTTATAAGATGGACACTTTTCCAAATTTGTTTTGGGCTTCTTCAAGCTCTGGCAGCGTTGTACGAAAATCATAATTACCACACTCTCCGAATTACATAATTGGTGATTTTTATCGAAATGCCCGACCAGCTGAATTCTTATTGTCAAGCGCGTGTTCTTCCCTCTCACTTCGTCAATTGACTGATATTGATTTATCCAGTGGCGTTGGTATTATCATAGTGACCCTTGTATTTTCAATTTTACTTGGTAATATAGGTACCGTACGCCATTTGTACGTTTATGACAGATATGCGTCATGATTCCTCGCCTCTTACCGATGCCCCGTAGCTTCACATAAACTTGCCAAACTATACATTATACCTTGTACTAATTGGTATGATGCCTGTGAGCTGGAGAACTAGATTTCCTTGAATAATCAAATATTAGAAGATACTCATCATATGAAGTCGTCAATGAACAGATAGATCTAGGGAGCTCACCACTATTAAAATTCTCGAGTAATAATTGTGAAGATCAGCAGATATAGTTTTCCTTGGTTTCCTATATCATTGCACAGTTATACTTATCTCAAATGGGAAATCATATATCCAGGATTTCCCCATAGAGCTGATAATATGTGAGCTCTACTATAAGTACTTCTACTTGTTTCTATTCATTTTGAGTCAATCACAAGATGAGTCACTATTTGGTAAAGTATACTAGAATTTTCATAATATTGTGAATAGTGCAATTGAATACTGTTATTTTCATTTTCAAGGGTAACATAAGTAGATTTCATAAAATATGGGTCCAAATTGTAAAAATTCAACCTACTACATAATATGTTAGTACATTACATTGCATGGATGATTGTATGTTTGTGAACAACAACTGTCTATTGGAATGTTACATGTTTTCAGACTTAGCGTGCCTAAGTCAGTGCACGCAATTTTATTTTGTGGGTGTCAAGAGAAGGTCAGTGAGGAGTTAAATCCATGTTTTTGGGGTCTCATCAGTCATATTTATAGTTTCGCGAAAAGGCAGATTTGATCTGATTTGTCGAAAAACATTTATCTTATTGAATTGGGCTGAGAACGGTCCATAATACAATTTTCAATTTGATACTTCTCATGATATCTTCTAATGGCTCGATATACTATTGTTTGTTTCTTTTGCTGACAGCAACTCAGCAAAGTGTCACTGCCATCGGGATAACAAAACAAACAGAACGTTCATTTAAACACAATGTCTAACATGAAAAAAGTGGAAGAAAACAACCAATATTCCAAACGGGATAATCGTAAACATATTGGCAAACATTGATTGATATTTTTTCATCGAGTATTGTATTTTCTCGAATATGAAATTTTTGTATTTGTTTTATTATTTCTGAACAAATATAAAACTAAAGCTCGAGGCGTTTCGTCGCTTTGCGAGTCGTTGGTATGATTTGGAAATGACATATTTCCAGAAAACAAGCAAATAATATTCGCTGAAGCTTCAGAACAAATTTAATTGTTTTATGTAACGACTGTAGAAATTGAAAAGACCAAAAATATCGTGTCTGCTCAACTTGAATTCTTGAAAAGCGCATTCATGAAGGTCACGTAGTGACCTGAGGCACACTGATCTCACAATTCTGTTTGCTGGAAATTTATATCCCAAATTATTCTCAATTTACTGCACATTCTGCAATTTCAAAGTTAAAATTTCAATACTGACTCTTTCGCTTTTTGACGCTGTTTATGGATGTGGCATTCGATATATTTTTTTAGAGCGTTTTGAAGTTTTTAATAATAAAAATATGGAGTTCAAATTAAGAACAACTATTCTATTGTTTATATTCCACAAAGAATTAACTGTGTATGTGATGGGTTCGCTTAAGATTAAATGATACCTAAACTTTGCTTGTGCTGACGTGAGTTTTCTAAGGTTCATCGCCCAATAAACCTGCCGCACTAATTACGGACCTGGTAAAACTACGGATCTGGTTGATTGGATATTTTACAGACAGTTAACAACCTTTTTTTCTATTATTTCCTAGAAATACTACATTGTTCACCAGAATAATGTGAGATTCGATTCAGTTCTTTATAATGTTCTATAATGAAGCAATAGTCAATATATCACTGAGAAAAATTATATTAATTCAAAGTATTGGAAAATGTTGAAGTATCAGACGGTTTGATAGATAAAAAAATGTTTTTCTCTCAATATTAAGCAGCGAATTTATTTCAAGAAATATGTTTATATTGCTGATGCGACAGCTAGGGAAAAAGCGTACTGAAATGTGAGTGACATGCCTTTGAGGCAAGTAAATTTCGAATTTGTGGGAAATAGAAAAAGACAAACTCATGTAAGGTTTCAGCCTGAACCAAAGATCTCTCTCACCTACTCTTTGGAGAAATATAGAAACCGTTAGAAAGCAATGAGTCGGAAAAGGGAGAAATATAATATTTTATAATATGATCAACTCAAATTGAAATTTTATATTTTCTTTTTTTCCCATATTAGTCTGCAAATAGTTGAGAATGTAAGGAAGAAATCAAAGGAAGGGAAAAGACAGTTGGTGAGCACGCATACCAAGTTATCCGACATTAAAAGATCCCAATGATAAAAGACGGAAAATCAAAGAAAGTGCTTCAATACAACTAAATGTGTAGCTAGTATTTCAGCTGAATGTAGTTAAATTCGGCAACCCATGTTAAAAAAAGAGATTTCCATTAATCACTAACCTGCATTATCAAAATAGTATAATAAGTTTTTATCCAGGTTTTCCTATCATTTATTATTGGAATTGTTGTTAATCCATACACACTATATGACAAATGCGTTGTCTTTTATAGAATATGTTTTAGTATCTTTATATTTATAATATTGTTAATAAATTTGGATTGTAATTATTATTAGAGAGTTATTGGAACTTTTATAAGGTCAAGCAGTAATAGTGCTGTCCTTATAGTGACATATCGTTACCCTAATTCGCAAATGTCTAAAGTCCATTTTTGCCAAAACTAGGTTTTTGGCACCATCTCGTTCAATACTATCCTGAAAAAAATTTTGTTTTCTAAAAACAGTTTCAAAATAACAGATTCTAACCCTAAATTACGTAGTTTACCAAAATAGAATCATCAACTACTAATAATTCAACCCAAAAAGACGTTTTTCTACGACCGTGCGTTTTAACCCACTTTCCCGCACGCATTTTAGCTTTGAAAGTGTCACTTTCCCGCACTAGTGCGGGAAAGTAAAATTATGCAAATTTTGACCTTATCAGATAGTTTTTTACTTCGGAAGTTATAACTATTGTTACAACGGGTGAATAAATAGTCCATTAAATAAAATCTACATCTTTTTTAGCTTTTTGTTGCATTTTTAATTTTAAAAAAATATAAAATAATGAAGATATTTTGATATATTCCTGTACATTCTTTAAGTAGTGTCATAAAACAATTATCAAACCATCCGGATTGGATATAAGAAAAATATATCAAATAAAATTCTTTCATCTGAAAATGACTTAAAACCGTTGCCGTCACCGTGATCGTCATCTTTATGTGACCTGCAGCCGATGTCATCCTCATCGACGTCATCTACTTACCAGTTAACACCAAATAACTCCACTGGACCGGCAATTTTAAGTGAATTTACAGAATGCAACAAATTGTGTTTCTAATATTAATATTTATAATAATAATAATTGTTTTTGGTTAAAGTTTTGTAAATGTATGTTGAAATAAAATAACTTTTGGAAAATGGGTTGGTATACTTTTTTGTACATATGGTCGTAGAAAAAATAATGTTCCTAACTCATGCGTCAAGTGTCTTTCTCGCCCTTGACCGCTTGCCCGAACTCCGCTTTGCGTCGTTCGGGTCAACTGCAGTCGCGTGCGGGAAAGTATCACTTTCCGCACTAGTTAGGAAAATAACTATTTTGCAATTCACCTACGAAATGTCATCATTTTGACACTCAGTGACAAAATGAGATTTCATTCTGTCACTCAGGGACAACAAATCCATTTATTTTTACCAAGTTTACTTAGTTTTATTATGAAATTAATTAGAGAACTACATATTATAATATTTTTATTGAGGAATCACTGTAATTTATTATAAATATTGAGCGTACAGTTTTGAAATTGCCACGGAATACTGCTGCCTTTTGTTCATTACTTGTAGATATAGAAACCCCAGATGATACATCATTGTTGAAAAACTCAGCCACGTTTGAATTCATTGTTATGCTTGTCGATGTACTTTGTTTCGGAACTGCGATATTGTCGATATTTGCCAATGTATTTTGCCCAAGTATCTTCACAGCTGTTTTTCTTTTATTATTGATAGATTCGTCAATATAATTTTCAGCAACAGCGTTGTACTTCCATCCACCATGCCTTTTCAACGTTTGTATATCAGCACCAGCATCTGACAGTAACGTTGCAGACGATCTGCGAGATGCATGGCTAGTGTATAATTTAGGATTTTGCAAGCCAATAAATGCTGCTATTTTTTGGGGTGTCAGAAAATGTGTTGATGCCAACAGGTTGAATATTGCATTTTCCGTTTCGATATCCGAGGAAAAAACGATTATTTTTTACATGGTTTGGACGCATTTGAATGTATTTTCGGACTAATGCAATCAGATTAATTCCATCAACATCACCTTCGGTTATTGTAAAAATTCTCTCAATCTTTGTCTTCGTATCTGGAATGCTTATTTTAATAAAAGAACCGCAGTCGCTAACATCCTCGGTCCGCATATTCAGTAATTCATTTCTTCGGCAACCTCCTGCTATCCCAACTATAAAAATTACTTTCAAACCTTAATAAATGTGATCATCAGCTTCTATTGAAAATCTACTGAAATCTTCCTTACTAAATGTTTTTGATTTTTTTGGCCAATATCCTTCCGCATTTCTTTTCAAAAAAGCAATCAAATTTGTAAACTTACTTATATCCACATTTTTATTGACATAGATTGTTGTTCGTAACGATGCAAAACGCCGTGTTTTTTGCACACGATGTGTTGGACCATTCATTTTGTAACTAGTTGTATAAATAGCTATTTTATCCTCTCCTGTAAAATCAGTCAAACTGGACTTCCGATATTTGCGAATTAGGGTAACGATATACGCATGCGCATTTGATATTTTGAATAAGGGAAACATTATTAAGGTTAGAGCTTGTTCTTATTTGTGCGCGACTACTGCAGTGCACTATCCCCACTTTATTTCCTGTTTCATATTTATATGTCACAATGTGTAGGTGATCTGTGTCATCTGTGACACCTACCTTAATATAATGTCACTATAGAGTTTCATGTTTCAATAACTCAAAATTTTAAGTCTGTTTTAAGGCCGAGCACTACTTATTTAAGGTCATCACAATTACTGCAAGGCAGTAAATTCGTTTTTCCAATAACTCTCTATTAACTGCTATTTGTTTTATGATATTTAGTTTTTTGTTGTAATTGTCAGTATATAATGGAACTGTTAAGAGTCTGTGTATTATATTTTTGGAAGCTGCTAATTTATGACTTTATGAGTAAAAAGAATGGTTTGAATATTGTAGCCTTTTACAAATCACTCTACGATTTAATTAACACATCTCGTTCTGACGTTTTTTCAATTATTTCTGCTATTAGCGAAAGAAACAGATAAACAGAAGAAGAAAAAACACGCAATCCAAAAATATATTTGCTATAATCGCGATTTCAATAAATATGTTGCCGGTGTTTTTATATTCAACATCGTTATCAACTAAGAATCAATGGATAGGGTGTCGGAGGCAGGAAGTGAATAAATAACTGTTAGGTTATCTGAGTTATTGCCTTTCCGATAAACTTCTGATAAATTGGACATGCTCCATAAAGTCGTCCCGTCTAGTTTAGTAGTCAGTAAGATGATACCTCTTGGAGTAATAGAAGCGGAAAACTATAAGAATAGCGTTCGAGTTACGAAGTTTCTTGTTCCATGATAAATTTATCAATTTTCTTGTCGATTTAGATGGGCCGTTACTTTCAATCATTCAAATTTAAAAGTTTTTTCATTGTTATAATGAAAATACTTCAACCTGGGAATTAATGAACATTTTTGTAACCAATATAGGCTTAGTTTGAAGTATGGAAACATCTAATTATCTCACAAACGAAGTAAGATAATCATTCATGTTAATGAGTTGAATGCGATGTTTTTCAAAATATTTGCTGGTAATAAATCATACTTCAATATTAAACAGGTCAGTCAGCAGCAATAGCAGTTTATGGAATATTTCAGCCTGTGGTGACCAAAGTATATTTTCACGTTTGTTACCCTAGGGTACTTCTCCCTATTGAATATAAATATAAAAAAAGTCAGTGGATTTGGGGATTTGGAAATATTTCACAAGTGGTCCTTGTATTTTCTTATTGCTTATTCACTGTAATACTTTTACCTTCGGTTGCATAACTTTGTTTATTTCTACTTTTGCTTTCCAGGCGCGTTTCATGGGAAAATCCCAAGCATACTTTTGGGAATTTAACTCGCTATGAAGAGGTTACATGTCCTTTGATGCTCGTGATTTAAATTTGCGGCACTGATATTTTTCTCATTTTCCAGCAGATTCTCAAAAGAATATCCATTTTTCTTGTGAAATAAGAGCACAAAGCAAGTTGATAGTTATAAGTCTTTTATACCTATTTCATCGATAATAAATATGGGTTTCGGCAAATATGACGGCTCTGCTCTTTTACTGCAATAGAAAAAAGAGATGCTGAAAATTTCTCAGAATGTGGTTGTCCTAAAAAAGACAACGGAAATGCATCATATTGGAGAATGAAAGCTGATATACAATACGAGTTGCTCAAATGCTACTAGGTTACTATTATCGTAGCCTACACACAACAAATTTTATCAGCAAAAATGTTGATTATGTGTGTGAATATTGATAGTTCATAATAATTCATACAGTCATTCCATTGAAGGAATGAACTTGTATATACGGTATCCGCCAAAATAAACAGTACCGAAACAGAGAGTGCTGTGGAGTTGTTTATGTAATATGGATTTGTCATATTTGACTTAATTGTCATTAGTTGATATATTAATAGTACGCTGCAGTTAAATTTGAATTAAAAATGGTTCTAACAACGGAAGAAAAAGTTTTTTTGGTAGAGCAAAAAGGTCGTAATGATAATCAGAATCCACTTACTGTCAACCAAGAGCGTTATAGAGAGAAAATTATTATACCTTTTGTGAGAGATCTAAATAACTTTTGCCGTGCACGAAATCTACAGTTTCGCACACAATGGTTCCAACAAGATGGTGCAACGAACCATACAGCTGTGCGCACCTTAGACTTACTCCGTCAGCATTTCGATAATAGAATAATTTCTCGGGGAACAGACTTCGAATATCCTTCTCATTCACCTGATCTGACGCCACCTGACGCATACATTTGGGGCATAATGCAGGACAAAATATTTCACTTGGAAAATCCGCCGGCGAATATTGCCGAACTACGGGAAAGAATACAAAATATTTTTCGGCAGTTACATCAACCACTTTTTATAAATATGTTTATTGACTTACAAAATCGATATGAAGCTTGTTTGCGTCGAAATGGTGAACATTTTGAATATGTACTTACATTACAGAAATTAAAAATTTTTTTATTTTTATTTTCGGTACTGTTTATTTTGGCGGATACCGTACTTATATCACCATGGTATATGCGGGGTAAGGATAAAGTATTTAACCAAGTAAATACCTCTCAAACGGAAAGAACGATATTTATGAAATGTCATCAGCTTCTTTAATTTTAATGGGACACCCTATATATTTTTACAGATTTTGAAAGAGCTTGTTATTTCGAATTCATACATACTGAGCCTAGTGTAAAAAAATTGAAAAACGAGAAGCTAGTATAATGAGAAAAAAAATTACTTCAAATGTTCAAAATGCTTGCCGTTTACTTGCTGACAATATGCCATCCAATTAACAAATTCTTGAGTCACTTTTTTCAAGACTTCTCCACGTATTAGTTCCAATTCATCAATAACTTTTTGTCTCAACTCCTGTAAGTTTGTTGGTCGTCTAACGTAAACACGTGATTTTAGATAACCCAAAGAAAAAAATCTAACGGGCTAAGACCCGGAAAACGAGCAATCCACTATAAGAATCCACTACGTACAATCCATCGATTTGGAAAATTCGCATCCAGAAAATCCAATACCCTTCTCATAGTGGGGAGGTGCTCCATCTTGTTGAAACCAAACATTTTATGGTAATTGCCCATTCTGTTGAAGTGCAGGAATAATTTCGTTATTTAGTAGATCCAAATACTTGTCACCATTCAAGTTTCCGTCGATCAAAAATGGGCCTATGAGCCTATTTTATACAATTCCCATCCAAACATTCAACTTTTGTGGATGCTGGTGTAACGTTGATTTTATTCACTCTCCTTATATTTAAATATTTATTAAATTATCTTAT
>CAJUYG010000892.1:0-25301 GCA_910591675.1 Galerucella calmariensis | reverse complement strand
GAACCGGTAAGACTACTCCCTGAATTTTTATTAGTTTGGTATCCGAAATCACACCTGAGGTGCTCTCCACACTGAGTCGCCGTTGCAATTTGTCTTGCATTATTATTTTAAATAAATATTAGGTAACACTGGGTATGTGCTTCATGAATCCAATGAGGATTCTCATTTGACCAATACTTTGAGTTATGTCGATTAATTGTTCCATTTGAACAAAAAGTTGCCTCATCGGAAAAAACATAACTTCATAACTTCAATTTTCTTTTCTTTCCATACCACATTTATTAATGTCATGTTGTAGTACCATACCTTTGAGTAATTTTTGGATTACAACTTACCGTTTTGCAGTTGTAAATGTTTCATTAAGGTAACTATTTTTATTTTTATTTTATTTTATTACATCACTCTATCTTATCAATATTGTTAACATATCATAATTTATAATCACTTGTTTTTTCATATCTTTTTCAAGGCAAAAACTTTTTATCATTTTTGATATTTAAATGTAATTTGAGTTATCTTGTATTCTCAATTTGAATTTATTAACTATGAACTCTGTATTACATTACTTAGTAGTATTCTGTATGAGATTTAACATGTCTTCGATAAGATCTTATTCTTCTGGATTGTACCTGTTATCTTTCTTTTTATAGCCTGATGATGGTAATGATTTACCGAAACTAGTAGCTAGTTACTTGTCCTTCTTTGTTCGGACAATATTAAAAGATTGTGGTTTGGACTTCGTGTTTTATTGAACCTCTTCAGTTATTTAAGCAGCTAGTGTATGAAAAAACCATCCGTCATTACACAATAGACTTCTTTTTGGATAACTGTTTAATAATGTAATAATGATAATAAGCTTACTGCTCATAGAAAACAATATTTATAACAAGGTTTGTGTGTGATAATATACAAAAATTTCAAGTTTACAAGACAGTTAAATGACCTTATATTCCAAAGGTAGCAGCATGCAGATTTTCCTTCAGATAGGTTTACATTTTGTGAAGCATTCACTGATGTTTCCAAATTTTGCAGACAGGATGTATTTTGTTCCATACTTGTATATATCGGACCTTAAACGAAATACTTATGAGAAATAGTCCTCCCCGTCCATATTACAAACAGGCCTGTAGGTTATGCTGTTCAATGTAGACTTCTTTTTAAATTGATGAATCACACGAAGTTGAGCCAAAGTACAAGTGGTTTGGATTGGTGATTTCAACAATAAATAATTCCTTGGTTCACGTGTTGTGGTGAAAGCATTACATAGAGCCAGGTACGTTGACGATGTAGCAGTATCGAATTGGCACAGGAAACTATAATAATATTTAGAAAACACTTTTTGTGTTGTAAGATTTGTATTTGTATTGTATTTATTTATTTGGGGTGACGTTCACTGAGACCCAAAAGATCTATTATACCCCTCTACTTCTACTAAGTGTCCGACGAAAGTACCAGAAACTAGTAGCTTCCTTATCCCTATTTCCCGCAGGAATTTCAAGATATCTGCAGGCTTCAACTTAGGTAAATGTTTCTCATCTATCCAGTAATCTTCCAGGTGCTGTGCTGTGCAGTTGAAAAGTATGTGAATGGAGGTTTCTTCTTCCATGCCACAAAATCTACATTCTCCTTCCTCCACTATTTTGAGCTTTTTCAGGTGCCTATTCAGGCGACAACGTCCCGTTTGGATCTCCGTTAAAACTCTTAGCGAAGTTTACTTTGACTTATGCATTCATTTGATCTCAACAGGCTGTAGTCACCCAGAAGAATATTTGATTGTATAAGCCCTATTAGATCTTTCCAATGGTCAGATCTCTTTTTCTTGACTTCACCTATTTCTTCCAATATTACATTGGGTCTAATTCCGCAAAAGGGTTGATGTCCCCAGAAAGGTATTTCAGTTCCTCTTTTTGCTAGTACATCTGCTATTTCATTTAGTTCTATTCCAGTGTGTCCTGGAATCCATAATAAGGTGATTATATTGCTCTCGCCCAGTTCATTGAGTTTGTCTAGGCATTCCTACGCCATTTTGGAACTGATTACACAAGAGCTCAGTGCTTCAATGGCTGCTTGACTATCCGACATTATGATAATCCCTTGTCTTCTGTATCCTTTATCAACATTGAACTAAGTGCACTTACTTATGGCGTGGATTTCTGCTTGAAAGATACTTGTGGCTTCTCCCAAGCTTTCAGAGTGTTTGGTTCTTGGCCCGAACCTTAGAACATAAAGTAGTAAGGAAGGAGCGTGTGCTACATCTCCCATAATAAATAAAAGAGACAAAGTCGGCCATTTTGTATAACCATTTTATGACTTATTGTTTGTTTGGTCGCTGTTTAAAAGTTGGTTTTTATGTTATATTTTAACAATTATCACTAACTGAGATGTTTCAGTTTATAATAGGATTTTCTGAGGTTAAGTTGGTTTTTCAGTTACGTTATACAGTGATGCGCAAATGTGTGGAACCAATTAAATATCTCCGTAATTATTAGAGATATCAAAATGAAATTTGGAAGTTGGATACTACATCAGATTACCTATTTGTTTTTATACTTTTTAACAATTTTGAACTTCCGGTTTTACCGGAAGTAATGTTGATTTTAAAATTTGCAATGGAACACCCTGTATATTATTTCAGTTTCTGATAGAACATTTTATTGCGAATACAAAAATATCAGGTTCGATATTTTTTATTTCAATACCTACCGAGATATTAACAGAAAAGTAACTAAGGAAAGGAAAAATCTAATATCCATTAAAGAAATATTCATAATTATTAACTGAAACTAAGTGATTTTCAAAACATTGGAACTTAACTAAACTGAAATTAATGTATTAGATGTTTAAACTGAGCACCGTTTACTTCTTGACAATAGGCAAGTCGGTTTGTAAATTCTCTAGTAACATTTATTATTAGCTATTACTTCTGGTGGAATTCTCTGGATCTCTTGAGTTATTGTTAGAGCTAATTCTTACAAATTATTTGGTCTATCAGCATAAACCTTAGACTTTAAATAATCCCACAGAAAATAGTCTGGTGGATGGAGGTCGGGACTTCGTGCAGGCCATTCATAAATACCCCTTCTTCCAATCCATCTGTGATGAAATGTCGGTAGGTATTGAAATAAAAAAAATCGAACCCGATATTTTTGTATTCGTAATAAAATGTTTCATCAGAAACTAAAATGATATACAGGGTGTTCCATTGCAAATTTTAAAATCGACATTACTTCCGGTAAAACCGAAAGTTCAAAATTGTTGGAAAATATGAAAACAAATAGGCAATCTACTGTAGTATCCACCTTCCAAATTTCATTTTGATGTCTCTAATAATTCCAGAGACATTAACTTGGTTCCACACATTTGCCCACCACTGTATAATACTCTCAGTATAGTTGACAATGATTAGTTGTGGTGCTTGTGGACGTTCAAAGACTACTAAAAACGACGCTTTGAAAATTACTTTTCATCGGTGGGTATACTTTGGCAAGTTTATCTGAAACCGTGAAAGGAATGCAGTCAAAAACATTCGACATTGCCACGTTTAACTATGAAAAAGCTGAAGTGCTAACTATGTAGTGATAATAATTATAAATGGGTCTTTTTGTTATTAACAATATTAAAAATATGATTAAACGTTAATTTTATAATGTGCTTGTTTCCTTGGATTTTTTCTATTAACATTATTTTTCCAATTTATGAATATTGAAAGAGAATACTTATCCAAATTTGTTATGGGCTTTTTCAAGCTCTGGCAACGTTGTACGAAAATCACAATGACCACACCCCCCCAATTACATAATTGGTGATTTTTATCGACTAGCTGACTTCTTATTGGCAAGCGCGTGCGTATGTTCTTTCCTCTCACTTCGTCAATTGATTGATATTGATTTATCCAGTGGCGTTGGTGTTGTCAGTGACCTTTGTAATTTCAGTTTTACTTGGTAAAATAGGTACCGTACGCCATTTGTACGTTTGACAGATATACGCCATGTTTTTCCTCGCCTCTTACCGATGCCGCGTAGCTCCAGATAAACTTGCCAAACTATACATATTATTATAATAATTATAATCCACAGATGTGAATATTGGTCTTTATGTTAAAAATTTCAAAAAATACACATAGATAAAAAAATTAAATTTAGTGTAAATAAAAATTTAAGTGTACCTATGATTGTTTTTTACTTCCATTTTACCAACTTCAATGTCTATAATGCCATTAAAATGATGTTTTGATAAAATATTCACTCGTAAAAATGTTAAGTTATTGAAAATATTAACTCCATTTTATAGAGATAGTTTTATCCTAATTAAAATTTGGTATATACGGCGCTACTGATATATTCTATTCTGCGGCGGCCATGTTGGATATCCATCCCGGTTAACTGTCCTTGGCGTAATGATCCTTCCTTACTACTTTATGTTCTAAGGCCCGAACACTCCTATCCCTGTTCCTCCTATTGCTTTTGAGCCGTCTGTGTACCATTGAATGTCATTCTTCCCAAGTCTGGTGATGGTATTTGGATCCCATTCCTTCTTGTTGTTTGATTCCGTTGTGTTGTAAGATTGCGATTAGTTCAATTATTACATAGCTGCAATGAATCAATGTTGAAGAATCTCTTGTTACCAGTTTATACCCCTTTCAAAAGATAATGAGATCATCAGCACACAAGAGTGTTGATAAATAATTTATTATCGATATTGATACCTTGAGCTGCTTGAATATAAAAGTAGACTTTCAAATAGGAGATAAACAGTGCAAATAAAAGGATCGATATTGCTTTGTCTGGTTTGTTTGCCGCATTTTAGCACGAATTGATATATTATCCCATGTTAAGTGGGAATATATTAATAATTTCACGGTCACTGTACTCAATGGAGTAAATAAGCCAATGTACATGTCACCATTCACATTTGAATATTTCATTTATATTCCCGAGAGTCGACATTTGAATTCCAATCATTTTCAGGATGTGTATGTACTATACACGATACGAATATGAACCTTAAACTTATTTCTGGATTACGAGAAACAGCAAATACAACCTTAAGTTATTACCTACGATTCAACTATTCATATGTCATTTGCAGATATTAATGTATTCAACATGTTAAACATGGGAAGTTTACGTGAATTTCATTTGAATGGGATATCAGCTTCTGGATTGTTTTTAACCCATCAATACCCGTTAATATAATTTGTTATTAAATTGGATAGGCTTGAAGGCATCATATTTTCTTCCAATAATTGATTAAATTCATAGCAGTATCTTCCAATTGGTGGGGGAAGTTGTTAGCGAAGCAAAATAAATGTAGTAATCACTAATATAAAATAAGAAAACGGAGAAAACATTTATGAAATGTAGACATACATATCAAGGAAAGGTGGGTGAAGGGATTTAAAAGCCTATCGAAAACTATGAAAAGTGGATTTAAATCGTGGAAGTCTGAACCGAAAGCGACAAATTTTAGTAGTTTGTAACCTAAAACTGCCCCAGGCTAGAGCACTCCACCTCAGGGAGTGGTATTCGGCACCAATTAAACTATTTTATACACTATTACTGGGATGGGGTGTACAATTAATTCAAAAATCAAACGAAAAGAATACCAATTGTAATTAGCACGCCAAATCCAAATCTTACACACGCTATAGATAAGACGGAGGAACTTATCTTAGAGGGCTGACGATATTTGCAGCTCCTAGCGCGATGGCGGCAGTGGCGGTAATGTCTTCTCTCGCACGGATAGGGAACGGGAACAAAGGTGGACTAGAGATGTCTTGCCGAGAATTTGCCGGGAATAAAACTTGCCTTCTTAAGAATGGAACTTGCCTCAAGTTTGCCGGCTGCAGAGCAACCAGACAATAGAAAATTTTTCACCACAAATTGAAAATAAAATATAAATTACTGTTGCCTTCTATGTGGCAGTTAGATGAAAGGAAGAGTCCACTCGAAAATTGAAATTTCGAACATTGACAGACAAAAATGGGAGGGGAATTTGATAAAAATTAATGTTTCATTTCGGAGTGGCTAGTGCGACAAGGGAACGGCATGTTTAAAAATTTAGTAGAAATTTGGGAGGAAGTGACTAATGTGCCAAAAAAGTCACTGAATGAAATAGTTTTCCAGACGAAAAACGTAACAGCTGAACAGCATGTTACAAGTTATCCAAAAAGTGGATCCTAAGCGAAGAAAAATAGATTTTAAATAAAAAAACGTGGAAAATATGGGGATAATGTCGTAGTTTGTCATGAAGTGAATGACGAAGTGACGAAATACTTATCTGAAAAAAAAAACTAGAACTGAAGCAAGGATGTGAAGTGGGTACCTACTACAAAAGTGAATCGAAAGCTAAGTGAAGTGGAAAACCAAGTGAAAGTCAATTGAATACCAGAAAAAGCCGATTTGAAGGGATATATGGTAGAAGTTTGAATTGAAAGCACGGGATTGTATTCTACTTATCGAAAAAGTAGAACAAAAACTAATAAAAATGGATCTTAAACAAGGTAATGGGTGGTGTAGTAGATTGGAAAGCGGAAAAAGTGGCTCAAAGCAAGGTAAACTGGATCAAAAGTTGGAAAACGTGGAGTGAAATCGGGAAAACGTGATTGGAGGAGTCGATCGATGAAGATGAAAAGTGGATAGAAATTTAGACAATGTGAATGGGAAACGTGAGAATTAGGTATGGTTGAAATAATACCCTTCTTGGTGTGCGTCATCGATTATTAATCTACTTATAACACATTACGTAGTAAGAAATGGAAAAAAGGCAGGTCTGTGATTAATCCTAATCAAAATATCACAATAATGAACCGTTTAAATGTATAACAAACGTTAACCCTATCTTTCACTCACAAAAATTTGATCGGTTGATGTTTAAATTACGCGCAAGCTCAACCTATCACTCGAAAGTTCAAAATACTATGAAGGCGTTACTTTCGTAGCGGCAATGTGTCTTTCGTCTTTTTATACTGTTAGACTGACAGTTCTCGACAGGTCCGTACAGCGGACAGATCGAAACGTGAACGGTGGGAGAACTTCGAGATGTGCGAAGCCACAGAACAGAGAAAGTATTCGGAAAACAGAAAAGCAAACATACGATGATGCGGACTCAGATGATGCGAACTAAGTGGTAAATGCAGAGATTTACTTATTGGAACTGATTTGTGATTTATTTCGTAGATATTCTAAAATTTTCATTCATTTGTCCAAAATTTGCAATACTATGAAATTATTTTTACTAAATACGTATTTAGAATGTTTGATTAGTAAAATTTAATCTGAATAAATTTTCTTATTAGGTAAATCCTATAGGTATATTCCATTGTCACAGATAGCGATAATTATTATTCTAAAGAACCCAAACCATCTACTAATTACATAATGGTTGAAGAATGTACTTCCTAATCTGATATTGATGACATTTTAATGTTCATAGGTTATTAACACAACTTTCTCTCGAATAACCTATTGATATTAGGAAAAACTAACTGAGTACAATGAGTAAATAATTACCTCCGACAAAATAAATTTTATTAAATGTGTGAAATGCGTTTATTTGTTGGTCAAACCCCAAGAAATTAAACAATATTTGATAATGTTAGTTGAAAAGGAATTAATAAAATCGATATAAAAATCAACGATACAGAAAACAATTATTCAGAGTCAGAATCACGAGTTCCGTGTCACTTTCCGAATCAGAATCTCCACCTAAATTGATAGTAAAATTGTCTGTAACTTCGTCTAACCAAGGTTCTCCTTCCATGAACTTTTCTTCCCACTTTATCGCATGATCACAACGTTTTTTCCATTCATCAGCACCAAATTTGTCGAAAAAGTTATCACATAACTGATGAACGTCTGTGATATTGAATGATACGTTTTTAAGTGCCACATACTGCTTAAGAGATGCCCATACCAACTCAATCGGATTTAAATCTGGGTGGTATGGCGGCAATCGTAAAATATTATGGCCATGTTGTGTCAACAGTTCATCTATCTCATTTGTGATGAATGTTGGCTTATGACGTTCAATAATTTCATACATATAAATCGACCTTGAGCATGTTAATGTCGAAGTAAATATTTTTTGATCTCAACCAGTCTATCATAACTTGTTTCCTGCTGTTCGAATTAGGTGCTTTATCCTTTCGAACGTTATGATAGGGAGCATTGTCAATTACTAGCACCGACTTTGGGAGGCAAGTTAGGAATTAATTTTTCAATCAACCATTTTTGTAGTTCTCATAATTCATCTCGTGATGGTAATCTCCTGTAGTGGTACCTATTGAGTTTATTGAATAAAAAAAAGTATTAACTTGCAAATCATAACTTATAAGAAAAAGCTGAAACTTCTAAGTAGAAGCTAATACTTATTTTTATTTGAATAAAAGCTAGAAAGTTATGAAATCAAACAATTTTATTTTGTAAAATCTAACATTGTAATTAAACATAAAGTGACGCGTTTCGCTAACACAGTAGCTTTTTCAAACGTTGGAGGTATAATGAGAAACTTTCTATTTATACAGTGCCTTAATACTAAATTATACGGAAATTTAACAATAAAATTATAATCTATTTACAAGGAAATGAAAAGAATTTGTCTAAATATGAAATTAACTAAAGAATTTAACAAGTTTACCTGAAAACTCATTCACAACCATCCTACAGGAATATTTCTAGGTAAAAAGGTTTAATAATGGAGAATTGTTAATATCAAGTTGGTCGTTAAGAAGATTATCTGAATATTTGTTTTTATTTATCACTAGGGCTTCTAAAAGATTTAATTTGAAGGATTTAGTTTCTATATGCAAAATTTCAAAATTTGAATCGAAAGAGTGTTGGTTTGCTAATAAATGATTTGAATAGTTGGAATCTAATTTTTGATTGTCATAACTACGTTTGTGTTCTGAAATTCTAGTTTTAAAAATGCCTAAAAGTTCTACCTATATAAATTTTATCACAGTCGTCATTAATTTTTAAGAACTAGAACTCTCTCGAAAGTAAATACTGGAAAAATCTTTTGAATTTTGAGTGATTACTTATAAGTACTTACTTATATTTACAAGTGTTTACTTTTTTCGTTGCGTAAACGTAGGATTTTTAAAAGGTGTTAATAGCCAAGGAGCAATTCCATAATATATTCACCATCTCCGAGAGGGCAGAAATTACCCCGAAATCTTGCCACATTTTCATATACGGAACTTTGTTTCCAAATTCTGGAATCGTGAACACTTCCAAGCCATTGAGCGTCTATACTTGTAATCAATTCATTAACATCACAAGTTACTTGCACATTTATGCTAGCAAATCCTTTTCTGTTAATAAAATCATAGCCAAATTCTGGTGGTTTTTTAATGAGTTCAATCTACAGCACCAATGACTGTAGGAATTTGGAATCGATTCGACCATTTAATTCTCGCTTCTTCCATGGAATCTAGATTAGATGGAAATGTTATCCAATGGTGGGCCTTTTCTAATATACAATCAGCTACTTCACTTATGGTTTTGCATACTGTAGTATGATGAACGCCAAAATCTTCAATACCTGTTTGAAATCCGGTATCACTAACATATCGTGGAAATATCTCCATCTTTTGCCGAGATGCAAATGCACCTCCTCTGGATTCATCTTTCTCTGGTAAAAAATAATCCAAAATATAGAATACACTTTCACTTTCAAAACTCAACAAGAGCTTAGATTTGCTTGGGCTGATGCTTCTTCTCTTCCTATAGTTCTTCCTGTTACGAACATTTATGAAGTCCTCCATGTTTAAAAGGATGCTTTATAGGTACCTTAAAAATCGTCAAGTTATAACTTACTAATTAAAGACAGATCTTATTTTTATTCAAATAAAAATAAGCCAGTACTGGAAAAATCCTTATATCTTAAGTAACTACTTCAAACTAGAAGAGTTTACTTATGGCCATGAGTAATTTCTTTTACATGAAGTAGTCACTGACCTTTTATTCAATTTATACTAAGAAAATACTTAAATAAGAGGAAGTAGAAGCCAATCCTTTTTTTATTCAATAGACCCTAGACTTAAAAATCAATTTAGCCTTCCCAATGAAGCCTGTTCCATTCTCAGCGTGAACAGTAATTCCTTGTACTTTGTTGTTTACTGTCAATTATTATTTATGAAAAGTGAATATTAATCTTATTGTTTTATTTATTCAAATAATACGAAAATATGCATGAATCCACGGAAAAACATCAGTATTTTGAAAGTTCTCAAGTATTTTCAATTAGAAAAAGAAGCTGGTAATTATTAATTTCATAGCCTTTTCGAATTTGGCTGAATACGTTCCAGATGATTTTATTCATGAAATTTAAGGTAAGCTTCATGTCAAAATAGCAAATGAAATAAACCACATGCCGAAAACCCAAATATACGTCACAGTCGATGACGCACACCAATAAGGGTATTATTTCAACCATAATTGTTGATAAGTTCAATTGATAATGAGGAAAAGTGGAGTGCAATCGGAGGTCTACATTTGGTCGAATGTTACTGTTAGGAAGTTGAAAAAGAATTCCTAAATTTTGGATAAATATAGGTATATTTATCAATGTCTCACGAACCAGGGGTGTGATTTTCGAGTTCACACGAATATTATGCGTGTACGGTTATTTCCACATGAATTTTTTCATATACGGTGCTAAATGTGTATTTCCCAACACCATTCGAATAAACGTTCGTACACGAAGAATTTAGCAGCTGGCAACACCGCATAATAGTATGGTCTTGTCACTTGTGACATTTGAGAAGCAAAGAATATACCTTATCTATGCAGTTCTAATAGTTCTATGCAAAGAATATACCAACTACTGTATCAAGTGTAGTGACCCCAAACCGGCTTTTGATATTATTTATTTAGCATTTTTCCTTTATTATTGTTTGTTGTTAAAAAATGGGAGATTCAAGTTCCAGTGCTGCTCTCAATAAAAAATGTGACAATATTTCTGGATATTCCTCAAAAGGTTCAATAAATGGGTTAAAGATCCTAGGAGGTCTATCTGCTAACTCTTCCGCTTCTTGTATAGCGTTAATGAAGTTTGAATGAATTAAATCATCAAAACCTGCCATATTATAGCTGATTATAAGGTCAATTCTATGAGAAGTGGTTAAAAATCAACGGTACGCCGTTATATTTGACAAAGCTTCCGCTATTATAAATGTTTTAATCTATACCTAGTCAACATTATTATGATTCAAATTTCAACATGTTTGGTATCCAATAAAAAGTTTTTCGTTAATACTTCGAAGCTTAATATGCATACAGACTTGCAAAAATGGGTTAGCAGATTGTCTTATTTTTTACTGTGCGTTAAAATTGAACATTTTCTTATAGGATTGTTTCTTATATAATTTATTATTCAAATTAATGACATACCAAACACAAATATTTCCAATCTAGGCTATGTAAACTTACACTTTCCGTACACGAAAACATTCATTCGAATGGAATAAATCCACTTGAAACAAGCCATACGAAAGTGTTCGTATACGATTACCGTTTGAGCATGTCGAAGCATGTCGATCTATCGATTGGTTTCGAAAATCGCACCCCTGCACTGGAACTTCAGCGAATGAAATTTCACAGGTCTTTCTCCACAGTAAAAATATATATTTTCATTTTCTATCCAATTTTCTCATAAGCTGGAGGAAGGAACACAATAAACCCAAAATCTTACAAACTATGTGCTTCGAACAATGGAGGAACTTTGAAAATTATGTTGAGACAGGAAAATCTCAGAGAGGCTACCTCATTACCATGTTTACTCGGCGAAGAGTTGGTACAGATAACGGATGATATCCAAGAAACTGTAGTATCTTTCTTTCTGAATATAGAAGGAGTTTTTGACAGTAAGACTGTTAAAAGAGCATTGAAGAGAAGAAGTGGACACCAAAGCTTTACTTTCTACTGAGAAAATAAAACTCAACCTTAAAACCGTTACACTTCAATAAAGACAAAAAGTCAAGTGTAATGATATTCATTATTTTAGATATTTAGTAATATATATTTCACAATTTCCTCTATCAAGTGCATCGACTTCAGGTGTAGTATTATTGACCTGTGTATACTGTTTAATCAGCAATAAGACTGTTGCTACCTGAAGTACTTTACGCTGATAGATCGATTTTGATATAATGTTTTAGGTTAAATGGATTATTGTAGATTATTATAATTTGTGCATTCAACTAGTGTAGAAGTATTAGGGTCTGACCCTAGATAGTAAACTCCTGTGAAACAAGCACGGCAAGAAGAGAAAAAATGTCCCTCCACAAAAGCTTGGTTAGCATTTTTCTCCAATTTTAAAAATGTGGTGTTATTTATTGAATAAATTTGATGTGAGATTACAATCTGTGGCGACCTTATCGTTTTCGTCTTCCTCCATATGTCATTCTTACCAGGTTAGATAATTTAATTTTCCGAAAAATTATATCCTCGTATATTAAATAAAGTGAATACGTAAATAAGAATATAAAATGTAAGAAGTAGAGTGGCCCGTCTTGTGTAATAAAGCAAGTGCTCCACGCTTCTCTCCAAGCCAAGTGAATGCATTAAGAAATCCAAGAATAAAGACGTCGGAATAAGATCGTTCATCAAGGTTTAAGCGAGATCCTACTGGAATATCATGAGGTCGGAGTGGATGCACAAATTTATATGTAATTCAAAATTAGCTCAGGAATTGAAATACTGTGAAAGCTGGATAATCAGTTGAAGAGGAAAATATTGAGTTATGCTCAGGGAAGTATGAGATGAAAATTTCTCAAAAATAAACAGTCTTAGGGCGCTTTTTTCGAGAGTGGTTCAACTTCATGTTTGTGCTACACCAGGTATATCAGAGGATCGTCAGACTGTAAAAAGTTTTAGGGTGCTGCCAGCTTCTAGATAAGCTGTGCAGTTTCCTGAGCTAGGTCTGCACATGGCTTCGTCTGTCGATTCCACAAGGCTTACGAGCCTATACGCCCCGTTAACTTGACAGTTCTCCTATTTTTGCTTATCAGGTTGACGGATGTTCTCTAATCTGCTTATCCGCCTGACTCTTCCAATCTTGTTACCATTTTCAATGTAGGTAGATTCAACGATACCCCGAAAGGTTCCGATCCAATGAATGGCATGTATGTATGTATGTATTTTGGGGTGACATCCACTGAGACCTGGAAGATCTATTGTGCCCCCTTACTTCTACTCAGTTTCTGAGGAGAGTCTCAAAACTAGTAGTTCCTTTAGTCTTATTTCCCGGAGGAATTTTAGGATGTCTGCAGGTAAATGTTCCTCTTCTATCCAGTAATCTCCCAGGTGCTGTGCTCTAGGATTCTGGAGTGCTGTGCAATTGAAAAGTATGTGGATGTAGGTTTCTTCTTCCATTCCAAAAAATCTGCAGTCTTCTTCCTCCACTATTTTGATCTTTTTCAGATGCCCATTCAGGCGACAATGCCCCGTTAGGTTCTCTGTTAAAACTCTTAGCGCAGTTTTACTTTGACTTATGCATTCATTTGATCTTAACAAGTTGTAGTCACCCAGAAGAGTCTTTGATTGTATAATCCCTACTAGATCCTCCCTATGGTCAGATCTTCCCTTTTTCTCGGCTTCACTTACTTATTCCAATATTACATTGGGGCTGATTCCGCAAAAGGGGTTCAGGCCCCCAGAAAGGTATTTCAGACCCCCCCTTTGCTAGTTCATCTGCTATTTTATTACCTTCTATTCCAGTCGGTCCTGGAATCCATAGTAAGGTGACCATATTGTTCTCGCCTAGTTCATTGAGTTTGTCTAGGCATTCCCACACCATTTTGGAACTGATTACACAAGAGCTCAGTGCCTTGATGGCTGCTTGACTATCCGACATTATGATAATCCTTTGTCTCCTGTATCCTTTATCAATATTGAACTGGGCGAACTTTCATATGGCGTGGAATTCCGCTTGAAAGATATTTGGGGTTTTTCCCAAGCTTTCAGAGTGTTTGGTTCCTGGCCCGAACACTCCTATCCCAGTTCCTTCTATTGCTTTTGAGCCGTCTGTGAACCATTGAATGGCATTCTTTCCAAGTCGTAATGGTATTTGGATCCCATTCTTTCTTGTTGCTTAATTCCATAACAAATTTCTTCAAAAAGTTATACTTTTTCATCATACCGTCTTGTGGCATGTCCCAGGTTGTCTGATTGAGGAGGTGTTTGTTTTTTTTTATATTTTTTACTTAGTCTCTATCTTGTTCTTTCTGCAACGCTTTCCACCACCATATGCAAAGGGGTGAGGTTGAGAATCACTTCCATGGAGAGGTTTTCTCTCGTCGTCAATAGGCTAGTTCTACTACTCCACGCAATGGCTCTATAAGTAATGATTGGTCTCACTATGGCAGTGTACATCCAGCTTAGAATTTTTGGCTTACAACCCCAGTTTCTTCCTGCCAGATTTCTGCACACCATTAGGGCCATTCTTGCCTTGTATGTAATCTCCTTTTCGTGTTTGTTCCACAGGAGTTTACTGTCTAGAGTTAAACCTAGATACTTGACTTCTTGTCTCCATTCAATCTCGTCCCCATCAAGTTTTATGGTTTTGAGGTTGAGTTTTCTTTTCTCAGTGAAGGCTATCTAGATGGTTTTAGTGGGGTTGATGCTAAGTTCCACTTGCCTACACCAGCTATTTGTATAGTTCAGACCCTTTTGTACAATATCACATAGGGTGTTTTAAAATTTCCCCCTGGTTATTATGACAATATCGTCGGCATATCCTTGGCAGGATACTCCGAGATCCGTCAAACCACACAGGAGTTCGTCAACCGTCAAACTCCACATTAATGGGGATGCTACTCCTCCCTGTGGGCATCCTCTGGTAGTGCAGATGGAGACAATGTCTCTGCTCGTCCTCGTCTCTGCTACTCTTCTGGGGAGCAGTTCCGACATCCATTTGGATGTTGTGCTGTCTACACCTCTTCAGTTTAATGCTCTTTTGACAGCCTCATGTGGAGTATTGTCAAAAGCTCCTTCTATGTCCAAAAATGCAGATACTACAGTTTCTTGGTTGTCTAGAGCACCTCGGATATCCTCCGTCAGTTGTACCAGTGCAGTGCAGTCTCGGTAGATCTGCCTGCCCGATAAGCATGCTGACACGGGTGGAGAGGTAGTCTCTCTAGGATTTTCGTTCTAATATGGTTATCGATAGGCTTTTCCATCGTTTCGAATAAAAACGATGTTAGACTAATTGATCTGAAGGATTTGGGGTTTGTTGTGTCCCTTTTTCCAGTTTTTGGAATGAAGGTTACTATTGCCCTTCTTCATATTTCAGGTATATAACCCAGTTCTAAGCTGCTTCGACTCACTCTAACCAGATGCGGTAGAATTTCGTCTTGTCCTTTCTGGAGCAATGCTGGGAAAATTCCATCCGCTGCCGGTGCCTTGAAAGGTGAAAAGGTGTTCATGGCCTATTTCAACCTATCGTTACCACAAATATGTTTGGCCATTGTAAAACCTTCTCTCGAAGGCCAATTGTGAACTTCCCTCCTTCCCTATTTGGAGTACTCCCAGGAAAATGAGTTTCTAGTAAGAGTCGAACTCTTTCCCCCTCATTTTCGGTATATTCACCATCTGGCTTCCTCAAAGCCATATCTGTGTTTACCCTACTTTTCGCCATAACATTGTAAAGTCTTGCCGCAGCAGGTGTTGTGTTTATATCTTCACAGAATTTTCTGAAGCTATTTCTTTTAGCTTTTCTAATTTCCTTGTAGTAGGTGTTTCTCACCTCGGTGTATCTCTGCCAGTCTCCGGTGAGGATGAATGGCATAGATGTGACTTGTATTGAAGGTTGAACTGCATTAATTCAAAAGAAGCCACCAGAAACTGTGAAATTATGGGAATCTTTCTGTTTAACTGCTTTTGATGCAATCTTGTCTCATAATATCGGTATTAACTCTCTAAAGGTGGTCAAGTGGTCAAAGTATTATAGATTTCGTGAAGTGAGAAAAAAATCTCCACTCTTATGCTTGCGAAATGAATGATACTACAAAGTCACAGGGCACAATATCTTGAAGCCTTCCGGATTTGAGTGCAAGATTTTCCTAAACTGATGCCAACAAATTCCTGAAATTATTCCAGGGAATAGGACTGAATGAACCACTTAGACTATTCTTGAGGAAGGAGTAGAGGGAATGGACAGCATGGGTCTTTTTAACGATGCGGAATAATTTATAGAATAATTTATCCGTTATAGTGCGAATCCATGACATATCGTAGCGCAACAGTTGGTAACACTTCAAACGGTCAACTCATAACACGGATAATTCGTAACGGCGACTCTTTGTAACGACAGCTTTCCGTAACGGTATAATTCGTTAAGCTAACATTTTTTTAGCAGGTTTGGCATTACTGGATTTAAATGAAAAAGATGCATTATAAAAACTTTCCGACACTGAAAATGGTGGTTTTATTATAGAAATGGCTTTAATTTTTTTCATTACTATCAAGGCTCAGTTTTCTACTTTGAAGTGATAATTCGGGATAAGAAATTTGAAGAGGAGTGGATAATCTTCAGATGTCCTATTAACAAAAATATATTGGGCAGGGGGTCTTGAGAAAAATACCACTATTTTCACTGTAGGAAAGTATACAAGGTGTGCAAATGCATTTTTGTCTAAATCCAGTAATGCTAAGCTTGCTAAAAAAAGCCAAATGTTGGGATTACGAATTATGCCGATACGGAAAGCTGTGGTTACGAACTGTTGATGGTATGAATTGTTGCCGTTACGATGTAACCGTATACTATACATATGAACGTTATGAAATATAGCTGGGAAGCATATCAATTCATGAAGTGAGTTTAAAATCTGTCAACCCAGGCAAAATATGGTTAATAATGTTCATTTATTGATTGAATTTTGTTGCGGGTTATATCAGGTGAAAAAAACCCACCACTTAGTTTTAATCCAGCCTCTCATCCTGTATCATCCGAATTCCAAAATATTTTATATATTATGAGCAAGAAAGGGTGTGTTTGTGGAAAAAATCAGGACAATCAAAAACATCCGGAAAATTGGAAGAGCCCTTGCTACGAA
Source organism: Galerucella calmariensis (assembly GCA_910591675.1). Lineage (NCBI taxonomy): Eukaryota > Metazoa > Arthropoda > Insecta > Coleoptera > Chrysomelidae > Galerucella > Galerucella calmariensis. The sequence goes on along the minus strand of CAJUYG010000892.1, from coordinate 8,245 downwards.
GAATATCACAGAAACCATAAATTTCAGGCAGACCAATATAATCTGACCACTCAGCGAGTCTTTTATCCAAATCGAAGATAAATAACAGAAATATATCAATTTACAAAAGTGCCAGCAGTCCATCATCCTAATTATGGCAGTAATATTTCATCCAATAAAAACATATATTCGGGTTAGATTTCTTTTTCCTTGGCACTATCCCTGGAACGAATTACTTCTTGAAACGAACAAGAGCCTCGTTAGCTGCTTGACATCATTTATATAATTAACAGTTGAGGAGGGTCGTAGAAAAACTTTATCCATATTGGATGGGAAGCTGGAATATGATAAAAAATAGCTTATGTTATGAAAACAGTTTTGTGTTGTTTTTAAAAGGGTGTGGAAGAAGTTGAAATGGCGAACGAAAAAAATTGTCGCAGAAAAATGAAAATATTCATGAATGAGCTGCAAACAGAGATAGATAATTTTGAAGTCAATATGAAGCAGCAAAAATTGGAGGATGTGAAATCTTTTAGCGGCCGTCAAGGAGCAATTCAACAGGAAAATAAGGAAATACTGTCGCTTAAAATAGGATGCAGACGTACCTTTCGTAGCGGCAATGTGTCTTACTTCTTTTTCGAATGTCCCACGGACAGTTCTCGTCAGGTCTGTACTCTGTTGTTGTTGTTACGATCAATCAGGAGATTACATACAAGGCAAAAATGGCTATAATGGTGTGCGGAAATCTGGCAGGAAGAAACTGGGGCTGTAATCCAAAAATCCTAAGCTGGATGTACACTGCCATAGTGAGACCAATCATCACTCACTTATGGAGCCATTGCGTGGAGTAGTAGAACTAGCCTATTGACGACGAGAGAAAACCTCTCCAAAATTCAAAGACTAGCCTGTATATGCATTACAGGAGAAATGAGGACATGCCCAACGGCAGCCATGGAAGTGATTCTCCACCTCACCCCTTTGCATATGGTGGTGGAAAGTGTTATGCAGAAAGAACAAGATACAGACTAAGTAGAGAGGGAATCATTAAAAAAAAACACCTCCTCACTTCTTAGAAATCAGACAACCTGGGACATGCCACAAGACGGTATGATGAAAAAGTATAACTTTTCAAAGAAATTCGGTACGGAAATGAACAACAACAAGGAATGGGATCCAAATACCATCACCAGAATTGGAAAGAATGCCATTCAATGGTACACAGACGGCTCAAAAGCAATAGAAGGAACTGGGATAGGAATGTTCGGGCCAGGAACCAAACACTCTGAAAGCTAGTATCTTTCAAGCGGAAATCCAAGCCATAAGAAAGTGTGCCCAGTTCAATATTGATAAAGAATACAGGAAACAAGGGATTATCATAGTGTCGGATAGTCAAGCAGCCATTAAGGCACTGAACTCTTGTGTAATCCGTTCCAAAATGGTGTGGGAGTGCCTAGACAAACTCAATGAACTAGGCGAGAACAACATAGTCACCTTACCATGGATTCCAGGACACACTGGAATGGAAGGAAATGAAATAGCAAATGAACTAGCAAAGAGGGGGACTGAAATACCTTTCTGGGGGCCTGAACCCTTTTGCGGAATCAGCCCCAATGTAATATTGGAAGAAGAAATAAGTGAAGCCGAGGAGAAGATCTGCCCATTGAAAAGATCTAGTAGGGCTCATACAATCAAAGACTCTTCTGGGTGACTACAACCTGTTGAGATCAAAAGAATGCATAAGACAAAGTAAAACTGCGCTAAGAGTTTTAACAAGGATCCTAACGAGACATTGTCGCCTGAATGGGCACCTGAAAAAGCTCAAAATAGTGGAGGAAGAAGAATGCAGATTCTGTGGAATGGAAAAAGAAACCTCCACCCACATACTTTCCAACTGCACAGCACTCCAGAATCCTAGAGCACAGCACCTGGGAGATTACTGGATAGAAGAGGAACATTTGCCTAAGTTGAAGCCTGCAGATATCCTAAAATTCCTCCGGGAAATAGGACTAAATGAACTACTAGTTTCTGACACTCTCCTCAGAAACTGAGTAGAAGTAAGGGGGCACAATAGATCTTTTAGGTCTCAGTAAATGTTACCCCAAAAAACACACATACATGCATACATTCGGTCAATCATTATTTATGAAAAGTGTATATATTTATTCAAATTATACATTATACATATACATTATACATATTCTCGAATTTGGCTAAATGCGATCCTGATAATTTTATTTATCAAATTTACTGTTAGCTATATGTCAAAATAGCAAATAAAATAAACGACATACCGAAAACCCGGATATACGTCACAAACGATGACGCACACCAAGAAGGCTATTGAATGTATTATACCTATTATTACCAAACTTTATTCAGATGTTTCACCTGTTGACAGGAGCTTATATTTGCATATAATTACTGTAGATAACAAATTAATTTATTTACAAAAGGCTTATTAAACAGTATTATGTGCATAAGGATCCACATCTGCACATTATTTACGGTATAATACCGAGTAACTGACACGGTTAAACCGCTAGCAGTCATCTCGTGTACCATTTAGTGCAGGTGTATGATATATAGTGGGGATTTTAAATATTGTACCTGGAGCGAATATTATGCTACAAAGAGTTTGATTAATAGTGATATAATTCAACCTCTCTATGACACATCAGTTTTAGAATGGGCTTAGTATTACAAGTGTTTTATCATAATTCACTGTTTCATGTGATAAAATAGTAGAGCAAAAAAGTCGTTAAAGTTATCGGCCAAAGTATAGTGTCATAAAAATATTCAATCCAATAATGGTGTTGACTATAAAAAATTTTTCCGTGTATGAGGGTACGTTCCTGAATCCACTATCGAAATTTAGTAGAGATATTTATCAATATAATATATGTTACTACTGTAGAATAAATTACTAAGTTGATATTTTGTCAGAAAAATAGAACTGGAAAATACATCAAAAGGTGCCAGAGTGCCACAGGGTTATCACACTGGGACCACTATTTTTTTATATTGCTAATAATTTTTCGAAAACAAAATCCGAGATTGTAATTAGAAAACAAATTCCATTGTTTGTTATTCCAAACGAATTAGATTTACGCTATTCTGACTGTTTTATGCGTTCGGAGATACTATGAACTCCTTTGATTGGAAAGTATGAAACTTCGTTCCTGTTTCCTTTAAAGTTAGGTATAATATTTTTTGTAAACAATTCATTATGATATTGATGATATCTTCATTCAAAAATTAGGCCGGTCATTATAGGAAAAATCAAGGGTGTTTTTGTTACATGTTGAGAAGCATCTTTAGCAATGTTCTCCAAACTTGTATGAAAATGTGAGGTATACAAATTGTAGCTTTTGACTCCTACCTCTAGAAGCCGTTCTCAAAATGTAAGTCGGACGATTCAGCCAATATTTACGCATTTTCCAAGATTAGGGTATACATTGTTTATGACGTGATTGTCAAAAAATATTGAAGCGAAAAATTTCATTTTCGGCAGTTCAAAATAGACGTTATTGGCTATCATTTCCCGGAAAATTAATTCTCAATATTGAAAATTAACGGAGATACGAATTTTTGAAAAGGTCATTTTAGCGTTTTACGGATTTTCTCGGCAAAAGTGCTGGGATCGGAAGTTTCTAGAAATTATTTTGTGGGTTTTTGCATTCTCCACAAACGTATTGTCTTTTGTAAGTATCGCGATTTATCCAGTACTTCTTATTATATTCGCAAAAAACCTTTTTTGTTAATAATAATATTGTTGAAACAAATTTCACAAGTGAAGGATTTAGCTGTATTTTGGATTTTAGTAATCTACAGGGTATCACCGAAGTCATGGTGAAAGCAGTTTTCTCTTAAGTTTGATAACAACAGAAAATCGATATTGATTTTGCTAAATAGCTACTATCGGACGCTTATCGTTAAACAACACAATAATAATTGTCGATATGTGATATGCTCTTAAAAAAGAAGAAGGATCATAACGAAATGTTACTTCCCACTCATTATGCTCATATGTCGTTCGACGTTGTTTCAACCAATTGCTTAGGTATTTTTAAAGCTATATCTTATTGTTTATAATGGAAAGGATAATTAAGTCGATGAAAAAATCAAATTACAGATCTCAAGTCTATAAAAACAATTGTTTACCTCCAAGGCGACTGTCATTAGTGTCAATTTGTCAGTTGGTGGACATGCCCCATTGCTGTGATGGAACAGCAAAGGAAGACTATCGACAACTTCGCATTTAAACTAGTGACGTATCTGCATTATGAGTTGCATAGGTTTAGTGAATTTTCGTATTTGATACTTTTTTCTGTTGCAGCATGCTGTTAAGCCTATTACGTTTTTCGTTTCATGTGGCTCATTAGTCACTTCCTCCCAAATTTCTACTAAACTTCTAAACACGCAGGTTTATTGTCGCATTAGTCACTCCAAAATAAAACAAATCCCTCTCCCCTTTATTGTCCTTACATATTAGTTATCTCAAATTTCCGATTAAAACTATTTCTTTTTCTTTAACTGCCACCATGAAGGCATTAATCGATATTTTTATTCAACTTATTGTTTGGTGAGCAATTTTATACTGGTGTTTAGGCAAGCAAAATAATGATACGGGGCGAAATTGGGTCACGGCTGGAAATTTAAAATAAAAAGATTTCCCCATTCTCCAGGTTCGGTGTAAGGTGGTCCAAAAAATTCCAAAAATACGTTTTTCGCTGATATCTGTCACAATATGACATTTAGAGAATTTATGATTCAATGAGAAATGGAGATCAGTTAATATTCAGTTTCCAAACTCTACCAGTTTATGTATTATGTTTCCAAATATAAGAGAATAAAATTTTGAATAGAACTGTATTCAAGGTGTCATAATAATCTCTAAGTCCAGATTGACTTATCCAGACAATGACAAGCACATCCACTATTCAAGAAGACAGAAATAAATAACAATTTGTTTCAAAAAAAATAGTGAATAATTTCGTAGGGACAAAGCAAAAGTATCACAAACAAAACTAGTTCGAATCACAGCTATAAACAACAAACAAAAATTACATTTTGTTAAATGAAGCCTGTTCTAATATTTCATCTCGGTGAATTTCTCCAGTTGTAAAAAATAACAAATCTCTCATTTTTGCACGTTATACATGAAGAATCGATAGAAAAAGTATCTGCATTTTGCAGTTTGAAGTTTTTTTAATTGGCTCGACAAACAACTGAACAAAATTGACCTCTGAATAATTTACATTGGATGATTACAAATGAAGACGTTACTATACATTCCTGAACAAAGGATGCTCCATGAAAGCCTATTCTTGTCTATTGCAGCAAGGTAACAACAAAAATTTTATTTTGCGGTTTAATATTAATCAAGCCAACTGCAACTATAATTCATCAGCTCTGGCATATCTAAACTGGGACTGTATATTTTAACAAATATGCTAATATATTGTGTTTTTAGCATATCATAAAATAAAATAATAAATTATATCAAACAATAAATATTTCAAAAATGGCATTTCCACATGTTAACCAACTATTTGTCTAGCGAGGATGATACAACATGATTGGCACAAAGAGAGACGCATACAATGCACAAAAATGAATGCAGAATGCGGTACAAAAAAAACGAATCTAATTTTCATGATTCATTTGATTAACCAATTTAATTCAATTTAATAAATTGTCAGATAAAACAATGAACTTTTTCCATGTTTTCCATGCGTTTGTTATGTTTATTGAATCACCCAATGAATTATTGAAATATATTTTCCAACCAAAAATTTTTGAGACCTGTTCAAAAAAAAAAATAACTTAAATTCCGAATTTATTGTGATGGGTCTGTGAATTAGAAAAATATATAAGCCATGTGTCAATACTTCTAGTAAATACAATTCTAGAGATGACATCCTTTACTTCCATTTTTTAGGACGAAACCACTGAAGATGCCTTAATCGTCAAAAACGCTTAGGCGACCGAAAATTTCATGAAACTACTCTTTGCTTTCAGTCTCACCACATCCATTGTAGAAACTCTTCATTCAAACTGTCAGTTTTCGTATCATGATGGGATTGCAGGTAGAGGACCAGCTAGGCGGACCAGTTAGGTAAAAATGGATCTGTAGACTTCATCGGTCCAGAGCCATTTGGTGGATATTGCACAGGTAACTGGACGAAAAGGAACACCAGCTCAAATGAAGGTTGACACAAGGACCCCTCCATACAAAGAATTCACTAATCAAGGTAGACAAGGAACTCTCAGCCAAGCTAATGGAACTGCCCTTTGGAGAGGATGTGATACAACTATCACAACTACTGAAAATTCCTCCATTCAAAACTAGTGGCCTATAATATAGAAGACATGAAGCTGGTACAAAGATTCAGTTCAAGTACCTGGGCTATTGAGCACAGCCCAACAGATGAATGGTTATCAACAAAAAAAACTGAAAGTAATTCCGGAAAAGAGTTTTGACCAAGGCCAGATATGACGACAATTGATTATTATTGAGCTAATTCGAATAATAGTACAGGATCCCTGGTACACTTTCCATCAGTTATTACTAACAAGCTGATTTTTCGTGAGTAGTTTCCTTCTGACTAGACGCCCAACTTTTCTCCTTACAGTAATGTTGGTACCTAAATGGTATGGTTTGACATAATACCCTTCTTGGTGTGCGTCATCGATTGTTCATATCCTTCTAACACATTACATAGGAAAAGATGGAAAAAAGGCAGGTCTGTGATTGATCCTAATCAAAATATCACAATAATGAACCGTTCAAATGTATTACAAACGTTAACCCTAATCTTCGACTTACAAAAATTTGATTGGTTGATGTTTAGATCACGCGCAAGCGCAACCTATCAATCGAGAGCTCAAACTCAATGTGTCAAACGTCTTTTTCTACTGTCACACTGACAGTTCTCGACAGGTCTGTCCTTTGTTGTTTACGGTCAGTTATTATTTATGAAAAGTGAATATTAATTTTATTGTTTTATTTATTTGAATAATACCAAAATATGCATAGATACACGGAAAAACATCAGTATTTTGAAAGTTCTCAAGTATTTTCAGTTAGAAAAAGAAGCTGGTAATTATTAATTTCATAACCTTTTCGAATTTGGCTGAATACGATCCTGATGATTTTATTTATCAAATTTAAGGTTAGCTATATGTCAAAATAGCAAATAAAATAAACGACATGCCGAAAACCCGGATATACGTCACAATCGATGACGCAAACCAAGAAGGGTATTATTTCAACTTTAGCTTAATGGGGGTAGCAAGGATAAAATATGTTGATTTGACGAATTTTAAAAATTCATTACCAACCGAATTTTTCTTTGTTAATTATCGAGAGAATTATCTAAATAACGAGAAAAAATATTTGTCCTACAAAATATAAGGTTTTTTTAGGGAATTTTGTCAAGGAATCCAACATGTATCAGGAGCAAGGTCATGAAAAATAATTACTAACCAGCTGATTTCGTAAGGACAAAATTTTGAACATCTCTTGTGAGCTGTTGGCTGCTTAATTATTTTGTTAATAAAATCAAAACGAAGCTAATCTCGAACATTCAGGTTGATAGTAATTATTTTTACGTTATTAGTACTACAACTTTTGAGCGTAGGACCAAGATGACATACCACGCAATTGGTAGGACAATGTGGGTGGTGAACTTTGCAAATGTTAGCTAACCAATAAAAAAGAAATCAGCTGGTTAGTAAATATTTCTCATGACCTTATTTATGATACATGTTGGAGGGGGGGACTCCCTTACAAAACCTTATACAGGGTGGGGCACTATGAACGAACTATTCTCTGGCGTCTTAACGGCAAATAAAATTTGAAAAAAATAAGACGTAAGTAGATTAAGTAGATTACTTAGCACTATAATTTCAAAATATTTTGGAATATAGGAATATACAGGGCGCTCCAAAAAAGCGTGCCGTATCAAAGTTAGGTTCCTTTAAATGGGACACCCTGTATTTTATCACATTTTTGAATTGTACTATTGAAAATAATGTAAGTTCATTAACATTTCCCTATATCTATCTAGTTCAGCTTTTTTCAGCTTTTTTGGAGCACCCTGTATATTCCAAAATATTTTAAATCATAGTCCTGAGTAATCTACTCAATTCTACGTGTTATTTTTTCTTATTATATTTGCCGTTAAGAGGCCAGAGAATAGTTCGTTCATAGTGCCCCACCCTGTATTTTGTGGGACAAATATTTTTTCACGTTATTTAGATA
>CAJUYG010000891.1:96141-117824 GCA_910591675.1 Galerucella calmariensis | reverse complement strand
ATATATATATATATATATATATATATATATATATATATATATATATAACAATATAAAATTATTTACCTACGACCCCCCCTGTAATCAGTCAATAGCACACAGTCGGTATCAATGTAATGACGTCTATTACGCACTGTAAAAAAACGCACAGCTGTAAAGTAAATCGCACGGCTTCCCTAGCAACATCTTAGCAACTGTCAACCATTTTATTCAAAATGTACTATTTGAAAACATTCGATATGGCCACGTTTAACTATGAAAAGCCCAAAAGGCTAAGTATATGTATTGATTATAATTGAAAAATGGACTTTCGATTATCAACAATATATTAATAATGATTGAACGGTAGTTCTTTAATGTGCTTCTTTCATTGGTAATAGAGTAATAGAGATGGAGTTTACCAAGCACCTCTAATTATGTAACTGTTATTTCTTATACTTTTTATAAAAATACAAGTACAAGTAGGTCGTAGGTAAAGTATAGTACGTAACTCGTGTTGTAAAGCATTTTACGCACTCACGGAATTCCGCTATCAAATGTGACACTTTAAGTCACTCCTTGACGTTAGGTAACGTCACATTTTTCATAACCTTCATATATCAGTTATGAAAAGTAGTTATGTAAAAACTTTACGTAACTCTTTGAGTTTCAACATAGAGATACTACATAAGTTTCAAAGAATAATAAATTTATTAATTAGGTAGGTACTGTCAAAACTGACAATTATTTCATTATTTAAACTAACAATTACCCCATAATATTAATTCAATAGTATTTTAATATTTATAAACATTGAAAACAACAGTATTAAGGACACAGTTATTTAAAGTAAGTCAATTTTCTGGGTGAATACTTCATAGTAACAATACTTTTAACACAATTTGAATCGACTTTAATATTACCATTGTAATTGAAGATTTTATGAAATATTATAAAAGCGCGGAATTAGATAAAACGTTGTACGTAAACACGTTATGAAGAGAGCGACATTGTTCAACTCGCGTAATTTGCAGAACTCGCTAGCGCTCGTTTTGGCAAATATTACGCTTGTTGAACAATATCGCTCTTTTCATAACTAGTTACATAAATAACTATTGCATTTATAATCATGAAAATTTAAATAATAGTTGGGTTAACATTTTTTTCTTATTCTTTTGCTTCGTATTTAATGATATTCTAGTTACACTTTGATCTGTGTCAGTTGGTTGCCCCAAGTAACAATTTGAGTTTTAACTATGTATACAGGATACCTATAATAGTATATTGAAGTGTAAGTGGATATTGAGGTCTAAAAAAACGCTCGATTTTTCTGCCAAATAAAAATGAATTTTTAATAAACAAACTGTTGAATGATGAGAATTCGCTACCGGTGAAAGACAAGTGGAAAAATATCATGTGTGTGTCGAAACGAGAGTGTGCTTAAAAAAAGCATTTTTTAATTCTCAGCCATTTGTCTAAAACGTTGTCCTTTTCTGATATGGTATAAAAACGTATCCACTTATTCAATTACTTAAAAAGTTGGGTTACCTATTGAAGAGTACTTATTGAAACCATACTGCATTATTCATCTCTTATAATTTACTTACTCATATCAGTTTTAAGATTACAACTTTTAAGTGTTATATTATCTAGAAATCTAGAAAACTAGGCATATTGCTCACTTTAAAACTAACTTTTAAAACTCAACCGAATCTAACTTGCTGCTAACTTGCTCCAAAAATCAATCTATAAATTAGAAGAATGGCTCTAACAAACTGGACTACAATTCTCCACCGGGAAAACAAAATATCTAAATATCATAAAATCGTTGCAAACTACTGCACAATCCAGACTCAATTTAATTGAATGCCTGTCAAATCACACATGGGGATCAGATACTACAACTTTAATCCGTATCTACAACTACCTCATCAGAAGTACACTTGACTACGGTGCTATTATTTATATGACTCAGCTTCTAGGGCACAACTGCGAAAAATCGTTATAATTCAAAATATTGCCCTTAGAACGCCTGGAGCCTACAGAACAAGTCACATTACTAGCCTACAAGTTATTTCCCAAGAAATGCCATTGGACCTGAGACGTAAATACCAGATGTTTCAGCAAACAAATTGAACCTCGCATCCTTCTCTCTCTTCTCAACTCATTCAAACCATCTTTTTTCAAACATAAAAAACTACAACCATACTCCTCTCTCTGAAAAACTCAAACGATCAGGTTTTGACCTTAAAAATTTCACGTTAACCATACCATTTTCATTCAAAGACCCATCTTGGTTAATAAAAACTCCCACCAACAATACTTCCCTAAAAACACTACCCAAACGCTCCAATAATCCCACTTCAATCCAAACTCGCTTTCTGGAGATAATGAACACATACAAAAACTACCAGACAATATATACAGATGCTTCCAAAACATCAACAGGCGTAAGAGCAGCAGTTGTCTACAACAAAGAAAAGCACGGACTGCGTCTACCAGCAATCTGTACTTCTTTCACAGGAGAAGTCTAGCTGTTCTCCACTCACTAGAGATTTCCCTAACCATAAATAAGGATACGTTGATAATCACCGACTCACTCAGTGTTATAGAAAATCTCCAATCCATTTATACAAAAAACGTGATAATGCAGAAAATCAAAACAACACTTTGTCACCTCCAGTCCAAAGACAAAGCTACAGAATTTCTCTGGTTGCCGTCTCACACAGGTATTAAAGGAAACGAGGATGCTGACGAAACTGCCAAAAACTTTTCTACCAACCCCGCGGTAACATTGATAAGTATAGTTCCTAGCCATGATCATAAAGACTCTATAAAAAATACATAACCAACGAATGAGCTAAGATGGAATTTGAACTCCCGCAATAAACTTCACCAAATAATACCCGATGTATCTAGAACTCCTTCCCTACCAAACAATAGATCCGATCAAGTGAACACAATTAGGCTTATAATTGGACATACCAGCATAGCATAACCCACCAATACCTGATGTCCAAAGAAGCCATTCCTCTGTGTGAACAGTGCCAGTGTGTGAATTCTGTGAAGCATATTATTTCAGAGGGTCCTTATCTTCATTATATGCGTAATTTGTGTGGTGTTCCCGATAATATAAAGACAGCTCTTACGGACAAATTAGATGAAAACTTAAAATTTCTTAAGTCAATCAATATTTATAAGCTGTAGATATAATTTTTCATGTCTGTAATTAATTCCATAGTTATTTAAACTGCCAATGACCCAAGTGTATGTGAAAAATAAAATAATAACCTTATAAAAACAAAATTATCTCTAAGAGTATTATAAGAATAAACTGCCCTATCACTGCAAATTGTAAGAAGCTAATAGAAGAGTAATGAGAATACAATAGTTTTAAGATGATTAGGATTTAAGACTATGCTTTAAAGTTCTTTTTAAAGCTATATTATAAAACAATATTGCCTTCAAGTCATAAAAGTACCCACATATCATAACCTTTTCATAACAAGAGTATATAATTCTGCTTTTATAAAACTCTAATAAAACATAAATAAGACTGGTTTGACTTAAAAATGTTACTTGGGTGGGAAGAGGAATGTGTTGAATTATGATAAAAAATTTTTACTCCAGTAGAAATTCTATGAAGTCAATCAATTTGAGGTGGAGATGAAGAAAGAAGAAGAGACATACATATGTATTCCCTTCCCCTTCTCGAAAAAGTGTCTAATAATTTGTATTTCTTATGAATGCGCGGATTTCTGTACAAAACTGACAAACGCGAGCTAACTTTTTTACCAAATAGCGTTCAATAGCATCTATATTATACACCAAGGGACACCGAGCACCAAGATTATTTCGCGAGGGGCTTTGCCCTGAGTGGAATAAGGTGCGAGGTTTATAAATGTCTTCAATACCATGGTGTATATACAATTTTTTCCTCTACTAGCCAAATTTAAGGCAAAAATTAAAAATAAATCACAAACGCACCACGAGAAGCGTTTACTCCGTCGTCTGACTGACAAGTACACTGTCAGTTTTCGATATATTATGAACGTACTCGTTATGTCATCAGTCATTTTTGGTTGAGCGCGAATTTGAAACTAATAGCATTTTTATTCAAATTATTTTATATTGATAGGTAATTTCAAGCAGCAAATATGTTAAAAACAATCTCCTGAGTATACAAAATTATGTTGCAAAAGTTTTTGTTGAACTACTATCCCTGAATTCTCAAAATATTTGAATTTGTCCATTATTGACCTAGGTTAATAATAGAAAATTATTAACCACTAATAGAGAAATTAAACTTCTCAGTTGGCTAGAAGAAGCAATAATTGTCAACTTCACAGCTAGTAGTTGAAAAAAATAATAACAGAAAGGTCGTTGAAAAATAAGTTCAAATGCACTTTTAATTTTCTTAAATCTGTTCTGGTTTATTTCAGAAAGGTATAGACATAGTATATAGACAAATGAATAGTAGGTTCACTCCTCGTCGGCTCTTTCATGTAGCGCTGCTAAAGACTTGCCGAAAAACGATCGTAAAGGCACACGTGTGCCGTATATACAGGGGTCGCGCGAATTACTATCTTCATATCTTGTTGATTTATAAATGGAGTGTTTGGTACGGGGGCTGATAAAAATGTACGTTAGACTAGAAAACTTATTTCAAAAAACGATGCTGCTTCGCTATGTATTTAATTGTGATTAATTTACAAGAATCGTTCATTGGAATTGCTTTTACTATATTATATATATATAATAATTCGTCAAAAATGTACAAATATAATATATCTTATAATATTAAAATAGAAAACATTCATTAAAAATTATACCAGATTCTACATACTTTAGAATTGGTTTTGCATATAAAATCAATGCTGAATAATCGCATTTAGTGAAAAATGAAATCCCTAACCAAACTTATAAAATAAAGTAAAACAAAAAGTACCTAATAAGGTTCGTTCCAACCTCGCAAAGAACAATTCTAGAATGGCACTGCGCAAGTGCATACAGTTAATGCCGTTCCAAGCTATTCGTGACCGTAATATTACGGTTCTATTTGCGTTCCAACCGTTTGGTGATCGTTCTAGAGCCGCAACGGAACGGTAATTTCCATACTCTATCGAAAGAAGGAGCTGTGAGGACTGACATGCGCTGTTGTAAGTATTTTGTCAGTTGTTTTCAAAGATTGTTGTTTTATAGATTAACGTAAATGAAGTGTTTGTCCGTAACTCAACTATTGTGATAGGAAATCAAAAATTAAGTATTAACCAAATTATTGAAGAGGTAAAACGTTATAAAAGTAGTAATAACCTCACTTCAAAATTAATATGAGCTCAAATTAAATATTTGTGACTCGGAAATACCTATGGATGACGAAGGAGATAGAGATTTTTTATTTGAAGAAACCAGTGAAGATGAGGGAGTTTCTTTTACACCAACCAAAAATTAAAAATGAAAATATCTTTTGATTTTTTATTTCGAACGTACCCACTTTTTTGAATGATTGCTATACAAATATATCAGTACTTTTGTTTTTCTGTTGTCCGTTACTATAAAACATTATATATATATATATATATATATATATATTATATAAACAATTCCTAACGATTCCAAAGCGGTTCCAGAACGGTGTTTTATCGTAGGTTGGAACGAACCTATAATTTTTATTTCGCGATTTGCGAATTTAATTGTATAATATAAACGCACACAAGGATGCGTAAATGATACGTTTTTAAAAAGATCTTTCGATTCGCTCCGATACAATTACTAGGTACATGCTAACTTATTGAAGTTAGCTACAAATATATTTTCAAGTTGGATAACATACTCAACAAAATTCAGACTAGGTATTCACTTGAGCCCACCAAATGGAAAATTTGTATTATTTATATAGGCTGTCTGAGAAAAAATAGTTGATTCTTTGGTTAAGGTATTTTGTTCATTAAAAGCAATACATATGTCGCAGGAATGTTGCTGCATACATTTTTTTAATGAATAAACAGTAACGTAAACTAACGCGTTGCCAGCTGTACTGTTTAGATTCCTGTAATCCGTTGTAAAAACTTTTAAAGGATTTGATGGTTCTATTGACGGTAAAATAAGATCTTTACAGTTTTCTGCCAAGTTCGGATTGATATTCAACAACAATTAATTAATGTCATTAATGCAGTTGGCGCCGTCAACATGATCAAAGTACTTCACAGTGAACAATTTTTTTAATTCTATAGAAAACTGTATAAGCGCAGGGTTTCTTGAATTACCACAACAGTTTGTTACTTGCCCAAAAAAGTTTTCAAAACAGTCTTGGTTCAAATTCCTTGTCAGTAAAAATGTGTAGCCCTTTGATTTTAATATACCCCAAAGGGATTTAACTGATTGTATCGCAAGTTGCCAACCAAATATAAATTTCATTTTATTAGTAAATTTTTTTCCTTCCCTGTTAATCACACGCAAATTTTTCATTTAAGTTTCAAATACTTCCAATAGCTGAAACTGTTGTTGGGTACCCATAAATGCAATGAAATTATTCAAATGGCACGAATATTATAAATCAAAAACATCAATCATTGTTTTAATGAATTAAGCAGTTATCTAGGCATCTGCAGGCAAGACTTTAAAATCAACATATGTGTTAAGGGCAACTGCAACAAAATGACTAAAAATCTGAGGAAGCATATTTTACTTCCATTCTCTGGAAATTATTTGGAAACATATGCTCGTCAGTTAATTTTGGACAGTCTAAATTCCTTTTTTTATAATTGTAAAATGTATCCAAATACATCTTATTGGTATTTCCTCCTGGTAACTCAAACCAGTAAGAAAAAAAATCTGAAGGAAGATATTTTTACACCATCTCTACTCCTACAACCGTCCACACAACACACTCGTGGCATTTTCTTTTCAATAAAAAATATACCGTAATAATAATTAAATAATTCACTGCAAAGACAGTCCGGCCGGTATACTAATAACTCCGCTCGTACCTTCAAACTACAAAAGACACACGGTATCTGTCTATCGCTCATCGCTCGATCGGGAGCTTCAGGATACCAGAAAAGACCGAGTGAGATAGACATCGAGCTGGGAGGAGCTTAGAGTGACCCTACTATTCCTTTGTTTATATACTATGCCTACAACGTCGTTCGGATGAGTATCTCATACGGCGGCCAGTGCTGTGCTGCGATCCAACCAAAGTGCAAGTGGTGAATTTGCGAATAACATTATTTATTATACAGGGCTTAAGGCGGGTACTGACTATAGTTTGGCAAGTTTATCTGAAGCTATGCGGCATCGGCAAGAGGCGAGGAAAAACATGGCGCATATCTGTCAAACGTACAAGTGGCGTACGGTACCTATTTCACCAAGTGATACTGAAAATACAAAGGTCACTGATAATACCAACGCCACTGGATAAATCATTATCAGTCAATTGACGAAGTGAGAGGGAAGATCACATGCACGCGCTTGCCAATAAGAAGTCAGCTGGTCGATACAAATCACCAATTTATTATGTAATTCGGAGGGTGTGGTCATTATGGTTTTCGTACAACGCTGCCAGAGCCTGAAGAATCCCATAACAAATTTGGAAAAGTGTTCATCTTTTAATAATAATAAATTGGAAAAATAATGTTAATAAAATAAATCCTAGGAAACAAGCACATTATAAAATTAACGTTAAATTATATTTTTAATATTGTTAATAATAAAAAGACCCATTTATAATTATCATCACTACATAGTTAGTACTACAGTTTTTTCATAGTTAAACGTGGCAATATCGAATGTTTTCGACTGCATTCCTTTCACGGTTTCAGATAAACTTGCCAAAGTATACAGCATTTTCACTCGCACGAATTGCTTGCGCACACATAAGCAAATATATTGTTCGCGAAAATTATTTTTAGCATAAAATTAGTGCGCGTTAAATTGTTGTTCCAGTAATATTGTTGAAATGTCGCCGAGAAGACGAAATGTGATTATTGCAAGTGCCGCCTTTATACTATTAAAGAGGTAGAGAAAAATAGGAAAAACCGTAAGGGATTATTCATACTTTCAGTATTTACTTACCTTTTCCTGTTCCAGTAGTCTGTGTTCCTTTAGCTTTTTCTCTGCGGAAAGAGCCCAGCAGACTGCTTATTTTTTGTTTTACATCCAAAACACTAATGTTAAAATTTGTAGCTATGGTAATCCAAGCATCCTGCTTCTTCTGTCTATTAAAATGCAAAGTATTTTTTGGATCCCATAAAAGACGACATTTTTCGTACTCATTTATCAATTTCAGGGATAATTCATTGTTCCATTCCATTTTGATTTAGTTCACTAGACAAACAATATGTGTGGCTTACATACCTGATGAGGGCAGTCATAGACTAACCTCTGAACAGGTCTGTATAGAGCTAGTCTGGCGTGGAATTACATTTCCCCCAGTTGGTTGGCGGCTAGGGTGGTATATACCAAAAGTGGGCCGCACAGACCCACACCCTAAATCAGTCAGACCAATTAGCCTAACATATTTCCTTCTTAAACGACTTGAAAAAGCACTGGATTGCTACATCAGACGGGTAGCTTTATATAATTCCCCCTGAGCATCCACCAATATGCTTATCAAACTGGCAAATCAACAGATTTAGCGTTACACAACCTTGTTGAGAAAATCACACAATCCCTTAACAACAAGGAGATTGCGGTGGCCATATTTTTTGACATTGAAGGAGCATTTAACAATGCATGATTTTGTGTATTGAAGTGTGTTAATCGATATAATTTGACAACAAAGTTTTGTAGTCTTAAACTTCAAAATATTATTGATTGTCTAGTTGTCATATTTTTTCGTTGTGTCAGATAGGGACCAAAAATTATTTTATTAATTTTATTACTAGTTAATCTTGACAACGGTAGCTGGAACGCTACCGAAACGTCGAAATAAAAAATAAAAAACATTATTGTGGTTTGATTCCCAAGAGAATGAGAGAAAAAAGAGAGAGCTTTGTGCTTTTAAAGCCACTTGGCTGTCCGAGAAAAATTTTATTGTCTATGTATGAGATTGGCTTGCTCCACTCTCTCCACACATGAAACAATGGCGTAAATTTCCGCCTGAAATACGGTTGCATAGGATCCTAGAGAGGTTGAAATTTCTGTCCTAGGTTTGCGCCCGTATACACTTGCACCAGAGCCTGAGGGTGTTTTGAGACGTCTGTGTACCAACAGCTGTCTGCTCTTAATAATTCATCCTTGCGGAGGACCCATTCATCTCTATTTGGAATTAGGACTGTGTAAGGCAGGTCATTCCCAGAATACTGTGACTTTCACTGTCCGCTAGTATTCTGCTTCGTTCTGCATAAGCCTGATTTGTGCATTTAGAAATATGTACAATTCTGTATGCTGTCCATCTAGCCTCTCTTTCCAAAAATATATGGAGAGGAGGTAGGTCCAGAAGAATTTTCATGGCTGCTGACGGTGTGGAGCTGATAGCACCAGTGATTGCCAGACAAGTCTGTCTCTGTAAACCAGAGAGCTTTGCTTGGGCCGTTAGCTGTAAAGCTTTTGACCACCAGGCAATAGCTCCATATGTGATCATTGGTGTAACGATCATCACATATATCCAATAGATTTGCTTGGGTCCCAAGCCCCAAGATTTTCCACAGATCCTGCGACATGTCCACAAAGATAGTCTGGCCTTATGGATAACTTTTTTCAAGTGAGCGTTCCAAATAAGTTTCTTATCTAGGATAATACCCAAATATTTTACTTCCGCTGCAAATGGAATAACCTCACCATTGTAGGAAAGTGGTGGAAGATCCTTCAAGTTCATTTTTCTAGTGAAGGGAACTATTACAGTTTTGCCATGGTTAACAGACATCTGTTCCCTCTGACACCAACTGTGGACATCGTCCAACGTCTTTTGGAGGATATTATATGCTACCCTTCCTGACTTCGTTCTTGCCAAGATGACAAGGTCGTCTGCATACGCTTGCAGTTCTACCTCTTCTCTTTCGAGATCGCTAAGCAAGTTATCCATCAAGAGAGACCACAGTAGGGGAGATAGTACTCCGCCTTGTGGGCATCCCCTGGAAACCTTAAAGCTGATGGTCTCGTCCTGAAGGGATGTATTGGCTGTCCTATTTGTGAGCATGGCATATATCCAACCAGTAATGGTTGGTGTGATGCCCTTTCTTTTCAGTCAAAGCTGAACCAATGGAGGTCGGTAGTGCATTGTTAAATGCTCCTTCAATGTCAAGAAATATGGCCACAGCAATCTCCTTGTTGTTATGGGATTGTGTGATTTTCTCAACATGGTTGTGTAACGCTAAATCTGTTGATTTGCCAGTTTGATAAGTATATGGATGGATGCTCAGGGTGGAATTATATAAAGCTACCCGCCTGATGTAGCAATCCAGTGCTTTTTCAAGTCCTTCAAGAAGGAAAGATGTTAGGCTAATTGGTCTGACCGATTTAGGGTGTGGGTCTGTGCGGCCCACTTTTGGTATATACCACCCTAGCCGCCAACCAACTGGGTGGAATGTAATTCCACGCCAGACTAGCTCTATACAGTTTAATGAGGATGGGTAAAAGTAATTCCAGTCCATTTTGCAGCAGAGCTGGAAATATGCCATCCTCACCGGGAGACTTGAAAGGCTGAAAAGATTTGATTGCCCATTCAACTGCCGGTGCTGTGATAATCGATATTTTTTGGCCGCCTAGCGCCCGTAAACTGCGGTAAGTAAACCAATAAACATTTTACATGAGACTATTGTTTTATTCACTCATCAGTGTACTGTTCTACAATATTTGAGAAAAAACATTCAACACGTTCAAGTCATTTTAAAACTTATGCTACCTACGCCTATGAAAAAGTAAAATGAATCGTAAAGCGATCCGTTCAAGGTCATCAAAAGCTCTGGCAATTTATGAATGAAATTTATAATAGTAATACTACTGGTTCGTTCCCATACTGTGGTGGGACTTTTACTTCAAGAGACAATGTCGAGAATATGTATTGTGAAAGACTATAATGTGAGGTGCACCAAGTAAGCTTTATCCTCATAAAAAAACATGTTATATTAAATAAAAAGTGACAGAAGTAGTTATTCTTCCAAACAGCTTTGAACTTCCCAGCATTGTTGTTGCATTTCTAAAGTTTATTTTTCTTCATGTTTGTCATTGAAATATGTGAAAAAACGTTTCATTTATTGTACACTTTTTTTCTCCAATAAAATACAATATATAAACTTGATAAATATTGCTTTATTTTCCCACTTCAGGCATTATATGGTCCATTTTTTGACATTTCATTAAATTCACTTGACTGTTTGATCGTTAATATTGTAATATCAATCAAATGTTAAGTTACTTTGAATGAAATATCAAAAAATGTACCGTAAATCTCATTTTACAATAAAAGTAAAATTACAGTAATTTTGAATATGCCGCCAAAAGCTTTAAAATTACAGGAATCTTCTTTTTCGGCTGTTAGCGAAGTTCACAACTATCTGATTTGTGTTAGAGGGACTCTCAAGATGGCGCCACCCATTCAAATAGAGGGTGCCACGGGCCAGTTTCCCATCTATAGGTATTTTTTATCTATGCCATTATCCACGGTTGAATAAAGTACGTCATTATACTTGATGAAGCACACGTAAGATGTTAAAATTATCAAATAGTCGTGGACAAAACAATTTAATTAGTTTAAATCTTCATTATTGGAGCTAAATTTGAGTTTGAGTTAGAGTTCGAGAAAGCTACTGTGTTATAGCGAAACGCGACACGGAGATGTACTTATTGAACTAAGTTTAAATAATGAAGATTTAAACAAATTATAGTATATTATTGAACGAGCAATTTACGATAGCCATTATTCACGCTGGGTCCCGAGCCGCAGGCGAGTGTAGAACGGAAAGTTTTTATTGAACATCATTAGGTATTACTTATTTATATAGATTTTCTTGAATAGAATAATTATCTTGTTTTTATTGAACACCATTATTGCATATTTGTATGAATATTTATGTTAAAACCGGAACAGCTTTCGAGTTTAATGGAAGGCAAGGATTTAATATCAAAATAATTGGATGAATTTTGAATGTTTTCAGAAACCTGGTTAGACACTCCGTCACTATTTCCCGAATTATTTTGAATATTTTCAAACGCCTGTTTGGACAGTGAGACACTGTTCACCGAATTCATCAGTTTTTCGGCAGTGTTCATTTTATTATTGATTGATTCGTCGATGTAGCTTTCAGCAACCGCAGTACTTTTCCAACCGCCGTGCGCCGTGTCTTTTCAATGCTGTAATATCTCCACCTGCGTCCATAAAAAACGTGGCAGATGAACGTCGGAAACTGTGGCCTGAATACTTTTCGGGGTTTAGTAAATTTGAAAATATTGCTATTTCTCTCCCCATGGTAGTAAACTTATTGATTCCTACTCTCTGAGAAGTACATTTTCCAGTTTGGCAATTTAAAAAATATATATTTGAGCTAGGAATCATGGAACGTTTTTGAATATAATTTTTACAAATCAGATAGAACTTATCCGTAACCATGAATTTTCGAGGAACTTTGGTTTTTGTTTTGGGTATCCAAACTAAAAACCCTGCTCCTACGTGTTTGACGTCTTCGGTTTTCATCAAATACATTTCATTCGCCCGACAAGCATCCATAATTCCCATGATTAATACTACCTAAAAAAATAGGTATGTTTTAAATAAATTCTAACGTTGGAGTATATAT
Source organism: Galerucella calmariensis (assembly GCA_910591675.1). Classification (NCBI taxonomy): domain Eukaryota; kingdom Metazoa; phylum Arthropoda; class Insecta; order Coleoptera; family Chrysomelidae; genus Galerucella; species Galerucella calmariensis. Next base: position 105,111 of record CAJUYG010000891.1, on the reverse strand, counting down.
TTGCTAACCTTTGTTAATAGATATTTGTATCGCAAGCCTTATTTAAAAATCTGTTCACCTGTTACTGGTGTAAAGGTTGCAGCTTTTTTTGTTTGAAATCCTTCCGATTTTCTCTTTAATAGGGTCCGTAGTTTTGAGTAAGTTTAAATATTTACAGAATTATAACAGATTGTCCATAAGGTCGAAGCTTTATATTTGGCAGAAAGTTCACTAAAATATACTAATAACACTGATTCGGAAAACGAATTTATACCTTTACTAATGTTAGTGTTCTCATCCACCAGAGAGTAATAGAGATGACTTACTCCAAAAATATGTCTTCCTTTTCAAAATCACAACAAAAAATCAATATTGATTTAAAAAATAAAAAATAAAACCAAGGTGACTTGAGTAAAAGAATATTTTATTGTAAAAGTACTGTTTGAAAATTTTATCAGATTTTGTTCCAAGTATTTAATTGTCTGTTACATGTTAATTAAACATTTAAGCAAATTAAAAATTTGAAAATGGATCTTATATTTCCGTAACTCTTATTTAAAAATCTGAATCATCGGAGCTTTCAGATACACTATCATCGGAGCTATCACTTCCATCGCTACAGATATTAGAATCGTCGTCATTATCGGAAGATTTGTTCATAGTATCACATAGCACACTCTAAAGGTACATTTACATTCAATTACGCGCGTGCTTAAGTTTGAAATTTGCTCGCTTGACATAAAATGACGTCTCCATGTATCCATTTACATTGAAAATTTTACTTTTGCTCAAGCTTATTCTTCTGCTCGACAAATGCAAGCAGAAAGACACTTTCATTTAAAATTTTAAGGTTATGTTATGATTGTTAAGAAAATTTTATGATCATTTTTGTCTCATTAAATTTCTTTGGATAGCAACCAGCCATTATTTTCCGGGCTGAACTTGATACAGTCCGGTTCAGTGGCATTTAACCACATCGAATTAACAAAGATTGTCCGTAACAATTTTTGTTTTAAAGATTTCCAATACGGTGGAATGTGCGTTGAGTCCAAACCTTTAGTTCTTTTCATAAATTTTTCATTATTTTGTTTTGAAGCGTACATTTTGTTAAATGATAAAAATCTTGTGGAATTTACACTTTGACACTTTGGGAGTCCATACATAAGGCACTTGAACTCTTGGACTGCATCGGTTTTGGTTTCATTAATGATATCAGTAGGATTCGTCATAGGAGCAAAAACTTGTTGAATTTGGGGCTGATTAATGGATAGATTCAAGGGCCGGTTTCCCTTTTTTGAAAAATGCAGCCGTGTAGTCGCTACCCGCTACGCGCTAACTCTCTTCCACTCTACCTTAAATATTTATCATTTTTAACTTAGACAAGGAACTAATCTAAGATTTTTAACAACCAGCCACCCTTATTTGCGGGGGGATTTGATTAGGCAACCATATATGATAATAAATAGAAAAAAATTAGCTTTAATTTGGTATATGATTAATGAATAAACCTTATGAACGTATAAGTGAATCGAAATCATACCTGTTTACATCTAGCTGTGAAGAGGTACGGCCAGGTGCGCAACGGCAACCGTGATTTTTTTAAATCTTCATATAAATAACGTAACTTTATTCAAAAAACAAGTGAACGAAAGTTTTTCCCAAAAATAAATTAAAAATAATTTAATTAAAAATACTGGCGGCCAAATTTTGATCGGCAACTTGGTAAATATATATTCTTCCAAATATAAATCTACATAAAAATTTGGTTTTGAGCAAAAAACAGATGAGCGCACTAATCCTGCAGCCGGATCTCGTACAATTTGGTATTACTATTTAACGTCAAAATTAAATAATTTGACATATATAGAGGTGGGCGATACTGTGTAAAGTATCAATACAACGTACCGTTATAAATATATTGTTTTGAAATACTATATTACAAAATATCGTTATGAAAAGTATCAATACTAAAAATTTCGATATTTTATCGATACGATATATTTCAGAAACAAATTTCCTGAACAAAATACACAGATTTAATAGTTTATTTCATATTGTACCCCCATCTCTGTTGGTTTTTTTATGTTATTTTTATAAAAAATACACAGTTTTATCTTAGAACTGACTTTTTATATTTTATATACTTTGACATTGACGAATACTATCTTACATTTTTTAATTATTTATTTTTTAACTATTACCTACTTTTTCAACGTCTTGTCCTAATATTTATAAAAAAATGTTATTTTAGTTATACAAAGAAAAAACATAAACTTATAAGTCTGACTTAACTAACAAATTTCTATGTTTATCAAACTTGAGAGTATTTAATGCTTTTGTAAAAATATCGGCAATATTATTCTGTGTACACAAATATTCTACAAAAATTAAGCCATCTCTTATTTTCTCATGAATAAAGTGAAACCTAACGTCAATATGTTTAGATATTTTGTTAAACTGACCGTTTTTTATTATACTAATTGCACTTTGATTGTCAATATTTAAAATGATATTTGAGTCTTGAAAAATCAAACTTTCTAATAGTACTTTCAAAAAAAATAATTCTTCAACACATTCAACTGCTGTAATGAATTCAGTTTCAGTAGAGCTCAATGCTACTATAGGTTGTTTCCTGGAGCACCAGCTTATTGGTCCACCAGCATAAAAAACAACATACCCTGTAGTACTCTCTCGTAGTTTCGTCACCTGCAAAATCACTATCGCTGTATGCCACTAGTTTTGCTTTTTGCCATCTTCCTTGTAAACTATACCATTGTTCTTCGTAGCTCCAAGATATCTAAAAATTCTTTTCACGTTATTAATGTCTGACATTGTTGGGTTTTCCAAATTTCTGCTACAAAACCCAACTGCGTATGCTATGTTGGGTCTGGTTTTATTGGATAAGTATAAAAGGCTCCCAACTGCCTCACGATAACGGAATTTTATTTCTTGTTTTGACTCTGCGGATTTTCCTTCAATCTGTAATTGGTGTAGATGCATTTGTCATTTCAAATCTGTTTAGAACACTTTCAATGAAGTTTTCTTGATCCATCTTAATCTAATTGTCACCTTTTTTTATTCTCATGCCCAAGAAAGTTTCAACTTTGTTAAACATTTTTACTTCAAACTGTCCCGTTAATCTTTCTAGTAATTCATCTATTTCTTCAGAGCTTTCTCCTGCTATCAATCCATCGTCTACATAAATTGCTAAAAGTAGAGATCCTTTTCTGTTTCTAAATATGCAATGATCAACACTTAAAGTTTCCATATTATTTTGTTTCAAGAATTTCGTGAAATGTTCGTTCCATCTCATAGGTGCTTGTTTCAGTCCATACCTATAAAGATTTCTACAATTTACAAACTTTGTCATCTTGCCTCTCATAACCTTCAGGTATCTGCATGTAAATGTCTTCATTTATTGTACCATATAGGAAATCTGTCCTTATGTCAAATTTCTTTATTTCATATTCTTTTTGCACTGCAATGGCTAGCATCAATCGCAGTGAGCTAACTTGTACTACTGGATTAAATACCTCTTCGTACCTTTCTGTTGTTGACAACCTCTTACAACCAGTCTGGCTTTGTACGTTCCACCGTCCTTTATTTTGAATACCCATTTGTTTGTCAAATTTTTTTTCCATATGTTCAATCTTTGTCTACATACTCCCAAGTTTTGTTTTTCTTTAAGGATTCTATTTCTTCTTTTATAGCATGTTTCTATAAATCATTCCCTTGACCTTCTATTGCTTCATTGTACGTTAATAAATCGTAATCCTCGAAATGATTTGGTTGGTTTATTTTTCTTCCCTTTTTGTAACTGTTTTACCTTTTCCCAAATTTGAATCTTCACGCCGCTATTTTCAAAAATGTATTTTATTTCGTTTTCTTCTGATCTTGTGTCATTTTCAGGTGGCCCATCATTGTTTTCTGTTTCATTTACTTGCCGTATATTATTCTGTATCTGAATTTCTTGCTGTTGCCTTTTCTGTGTTTGATTCTCTCGTTCTTCACTGTTATCTGTCCCATTTTCTGATTCTATTTCATTTTCATAATTCAAAATTTTATTTTAATCAAAGATTTATTACCAGTTTTAGGTTTTTTAAAGACTACATCTCTTCTTATTATATCTTGTTTGCTTTCATTCCATAAGCGGTATCCAGTTGGTGCATATCCCACAAATAAATGTTTTTCAGATCGGCTGTCCCAATTTTTTTAAATACCCAAGATTTTTTGAGTATACCTACTTCTGATCCAAAAACTTGTAGTCTTTTTAAGTTTGGTTTTTTTCCTGACCACAGATCATACGGCATCATAGCTAGAGATTCTGTAATGCTTCTATTTAAAATGTATGTACCGACTCTTGCTGCTTCTCCCCAAAACTTTTGGTTTGTATTTATTTCAAATAGTAAAACTCTTACTTTTCTATCAATGTCCTGTTTAGCCGTTCTGCTTTACCATTTAGCTGAGGTGTGTGTGGTATTGTATAATCAAGAATGATTCCATTTTCTTTACAGTAGTTTTTTAAGTTATCACTCACATATTCGCCATCTTGTCTTCTTAGCTTTTAGATTTTGTTCTCTCTCCATCTCTGCTATATATTGTTTTAGGAAATCTGTTGTTTCACTTTTATCTTCCAGGAGATATATTACGCAGTAGTGTGTGTAATCATCTAATACTGTAAGGATGTATTTTTTATTGTCCCATGTTGGTGGGTCGATTGGGCCACATAAATAGCTGTGTTTAATTTTTTAATGGTACTTATTCGGCCCTGGTCCTCTCGGAGTTAAATGGAAGTCTTGTCTGTTTTCCTCTCATACATACGTCACATGGCAGTTCAAATAGGTCACAATCTTTTGAGCTAATATCCATTCCTGTCACTATTTCTTGATCAATTATTTTCTTCATACTTTTGATGTTCATATGTCCAAGCTTACGATGCCAGTTTATTACTTTTTCTACTGTTGCTTCGGTCAACAGGCTTTCTTCCATGCATTCTTCCATGTATTCACTCATTATATCTTCTTTTGTAAGTTCTATGGCGTAAAGTCCTCTCTCATTTTTCATTCCTTCTAAAACTTTTTCATTTTCTTTCATCACATATACTTTACTTTCCTCAAATATCACTTTCCCATCATTTTGTGTAATAGCATATACTGATAATAAAATTCTGGTACATACAGTACCTCATTCAGAATACATTCTTTTGTATCAATTGTTCCAATTCCTTCTGCAGTAATCTGAGTACCTTTCTTTGCTACGCATATGTCTGTTTGTTGTTCTGATAAGGTCTCAAACAATCCTATGTCATTCACCGTAATATGAGCTGTGCTTCCTGAATCAAATATAAACAGATTATTTTCGGTTTCATAGAAATTTTTATTTTCTGTCAAAAAAGACACTTTTTTATATGTGTTGTGTTCAGTTTTATTTTTACCACTTGCGATTGGCTTGTCTCTGTAAAAACAACTGTTTTCGGTGTCGTTAGTTTTCTCACAAATACTACATATTTTAAAAGTTGTTGTGTTTTGACGGTTTTATTAAGATATTTATTTTCATTCTATTGTCTTTCATTTTCACTGTAATTTCTATTTCTATATTTGCAAAATGGAGCTATGTGATTGGGTTTTTTTACAAATATGGCATAATTAATCTCCGCTAGAACACTGGAATGCAACAGACCTTTCTTTTTCTTTGTTTTTGTTTACAATTTCTTCTGATAATAATCTTGAAATGAGATTTTCCAAGGTTTTTTCGGCACGAGTAGTTGACTCCCAAGCAGTCTTAAAAAACCTAAATCTTTCAGGTAAAGTGCTTAATATTTTTGAAATCAACATTTCTTCTGTAACTTCTTGCTTCAATGCTTCAAGTATATGTGCTAAATTCTGTAGGTAACTCACATGTGTCGATATGTCGCTATCCATTTCAAACAAAAAAATTCTTCTAACAATCTGCAGTTTTGATCTTCACTGTCTTTTCGAAACAGATCCTTGAGTTTTTTATACAAATCTGCAGCCGTATATGCAGCGGCTATATGCACTAAAACCCTTTTGTCAACAGTAGAAATTATCATTTTTTGAGCTTTTGCGTCTCTTTGTATCCAACTCTTTCTTCATTCAACCCTTCAAACTTTTCTTCATTATTTACTATTGCGTATAATCCACTAACTTTAAAATACGCAGATGGAATTAAATTAAAATGAATTTTTATATTTTAACTTTTTAATTATTTTACAATGTGACTATTATGTGACTATAACTAGGGCTCTTAAAGCCATTTGGATTGTTTTTTCTTGAAATAATTTGCTTAATGCTTTTCCCGATTATAACATCAAGGATAGTTGTAGCGAGCTGTTTTGTAAATTATGTCTTTTCTCACTTTTGTAGTTCCCTGAAGATGTAAATAAATATTTACGAAAGCTTGGAAATCTAAAAAGAGTAGGTACTCTTTTCCTTCATTATATATATATATACAGGGTGGGGTACTATGAACGAACTGTTCTCTGGCGTCTTAGGACTATAATTTAAAAATATTTTGGAATATACAGAGTGCTCCAAAAAAGCGTGCCGTATCAAAGTTAGGTTCCTTTAAATGGAACACCCTGTATTTTATCACATTTTTGAATTGTACTATTAAAAATAATGTGAGTTCATTAACATTTCCCTATACCTATCTAGTTCAGTTTCCAGCATAAATCGATTTTACATAATTTGTAGACCCTCCGAAAAAATACAATAACTTCAAAATAAAAACGAATAACCACATTTGCTTTACACCATCTCACTAGAAGCTTTTAACTTACCGTTTCCAATATTTACTGGTATGCTATCATATACAGGGTGTTTTTAATATGACAGTATAACATAACACTAACCATTTAATACATAAATTTCTGGCTTAATTTAAATGGAACACCCTGTCTCTGTTGGGTCTGCTGAACGTGGGAATTTATTACCTTTCAGTTGGTATTAGGGTTGCCTATATCTAACTCTGATAGTTCTCGAGAAATTTTAAATTTGTTTTTTAATATTCAATTATTTGCTGACATCTAGTTACTTATGACATGATTCTCCGATGGAAAGTTTTTAAAAATTTAAAATTTGTTATTTTGACAGTAAGTGCTTTGTGTATGATTTATTATCGATAAATTAAAGGTCTCTTAAATCAGAATTTTATTGATGGTACTCAATCATTAACTTTGCAATAAGATTAGTAAAAAAACCTAACGCTAACTGGAAGAAAATTCCGTAAATTTCTACGTAACAAACTACCCGAACTTTCAGATGACGTTTCACTAGCTACAGGACAAAAAATGTGGCTGCAGTTAGATGGTGCGTATGTTGATTACAGTATAATTTTATTGTCCGGCGTTACCTGAACAATATTTTTCCACAAAAATTGATTGGGCGAGGGGCTCCGTATCTTTGGCCGCCAAGGTTCCCATGCTTGACGCCATTAGACTATTTTCTTTGGGGTTACATAAAAAGTATTGTATACAATACAGAGCCAACCACTCCTGAGAACATGAAGGATAGGATAAGGAGAGCGTTTCAAACAGTAAAACCAGAAATTTTAAATAAAGTGAACAATACATTTTTTTAAAAAGGTTCAAATTTGTATCCAACAAGATGGGCGTCACTTTGAACACCTTCTTTGAATTTTTTGTACCTAGTTATTTTATAAATCATACAACAAAGCACTTACTGTCAAAATTACAAATTTTAAATTTTTAAAAACTTTCCATCGGAGTATCATGTCATAGGTAACTAGATGTCAGCAAATAATTGAATATTAAAAAACAAATTTAAAATTTCTCGAAAACTATCAGAGTTAGATATAGGCAACCCTAATACCAACTGAAAGGTGATAAATTCCCACGTTTAACTGACCCAACAGATACAGGGTATTCCATTTAAATTAAGCCAGAAATTTATGTATCAAATGGTTAGTGTTATACTGTCATATTAAAAACACCCTGTATATGATAGCATACCAGTAAATATTGGAAACGGTAAGTTAAACGCTTCTAGTGAGATGGTGTAAAGCAAATGTGGTTATTCGTTTTTATTTTGAAGTTATTGTATTTTTTCGGAGGGTCTACAAATTATGTAAAATCGATTTATCCTGGAAACTGAACTAGATAGGTATAGGGAAATGTTAATGAACTTACATTATTTTCAATAGTACAATTCAAAAATGTGATAAAATACAGGGTGTTCCGTTTAAAGGAACCTAACTTTGATACGGCACGCTTTTTTGGAGCACCCTGTATGTTCCAAAATATTTTTAAATTATAGTCCTAAGTAATCTACTTAACCCCACGTCTTATTTTTTTCTAATTATATATGCCGTTAAGACGCCAGAGAATAGTTCGTTCATAGTGCCCCACCCTGATGAGACCTAAGAGGTCGAAACAGCTGTCTCAGGATGCGAACTGAATAAATTAGATATCGACTCGACTATCTTTTTTTGATTTTATATCATCAGTTGTCTTCAAGACATGAGTGGATTTGGTGGTAGAAAGACCAGCAAAGTTTGGTCGGCCATCTATGTACAACAAGACAAATCTCTTGCGTAGTGGTTGAAATACCTATACCTTTTCCACACCCATCTTTCAGTTAATATATATAATATACCTTTTGTTAGGAGGTAAAATATCGACTTATTATTAGGTGGTCGTGAACAAAATTGTTTTATTTCATTGTTTAGTATGGATCTTCATCAAGTAAAAGTCTCATGTATTCAATTTATTGTTAACTTGAAAAAATTATCAAAGAAAGTAATGTACTTTTTTAAACTTCTATGACTTGATCTTGTTAAGTAGATATTATATAGAAAGGGCTCCACGACGCGAAACATTTTAAGACAATTATTTAAACATTTCTACTCCAGCTTTTATCATAGTAGAGTTACAATCTGTCTCGTTTGTGTCATTCCGTTTGCAATGTGTTGCTAAAAGCTACGACCTATTTTAAACGATTCCCCATCAAAAAA
>CAJUYG010000891.1:0-91141 GCA_910591675.1 Galerucella calmariensis | reverse complement strand
CAGACAAGGAGAAATTGTACACAGATGGTCATTACAAGTAACTGTAAAGAGAAGAAATATTTTTTCCTGATTCTCTATCCTAATCCAACACATGGTTGCTATTATATATTTACGTTACCAACGATAGAAAAGTTGTTTAGTACATATTATTGAAGTGGCAAAAAGTTATTTGTTAGGTCGAATTCAACCAACTAGATTGAAGAAACATTAAACATTTATTCGCCGATTAAAAGTTCCCACTAAAGTTATGTGGCTATTATGTAATGTTTTGCTTTTTAAAGTCTTCATGATACCTAACACCCATAGTTTCATACTAACTATAAATCTTTTACGCGAAGTTTTCATGTAACCTCTGTACCATTTATTATAACTTTCCTTATGTAAGAATAAAGTCAACGAATGCAACCATTTAGTTTGACTTCCAATGATTATAAACAACGGTGTCGATGAATAGGTGTTTTGAGACTACTTTAAGGTTTAAAATAAAACACAAAAAATCTATTACTTTAATATTTACTGCACAAAATATATAATCGAACATGTCATTACATACAACTCTCGATTTACGGTACAGTTCATGTTGCAGGTCAACTGTGATAAGGCCCAGTGACGTTCAACAGCCATAATAAATAAAATGAGTTCTGTACAATAGTAAACTATAAGTTTGTGTGTACAAGAAATATATTTTTTTCAACATAAGATGTTCGTTGGAAAATTAAAAATATTTGTTGTATCTACGAAAGTTGACATTTAAATTAAATTATCATCATCGCCGTTTTCTATTTAAAGTTTAGATAAGAAAAATAAAATGTAGTTAATACCAGGAAAGTTTAAAAAAAGTACGTTAATTAAGAAAATCTAAAATTGGGTAGTTTTGAGTAATGTACGCCGATGTAGATTACATTATAAGTCTACTAAAATGTCTGATAAAACATACCACATAGGTGATATATGGCTGTTAAACGTGTCTTCTATCTTCTATCTTCCATCTATGATGGCGCCTTTTTAAAAGAACCACCATCTTTTTAATGTTTAATACTGCCACTCAGTATTCATCTGTATAAAATTAACACATATATTTAATAAATCTTGATATACAGACCTAATAATTAATATATATAAAAAAGTAAATTAGTAAAATTTGTACATATTGCACTTTATTCAATTAATCTAAAATATATTCACTCTTAATAGGAATGAAACTCTATTGTAAAAGCAGGGTAATTGTAACTAATTAGTTTTATTTCAATAAACTTATAAAGTGTTATTTAATAATAACTATACTCCATTGACGATATTTTTGCAAAAACCACTAATACACAATTTGTAATTACCAATTCATTCAATATTCGTATTACAAAGTAGAGTAAATTTCAAAGAATTTGTTGTTGCTCAAATTGTATTTCTCATGTTTTGTTCTTATGTTTTTTATGATCTTCGTCGTTTCTTATGCTACAGTCCATTGAACAAATTAAAATTGTACATGAACATTTTTGTTCCATTACGTTTGTCGGTGACTGCAGATAACTAACAGTGATACACGTTATTTAGAAAAGGAGTTGTCAAGTTCATTTAATGCAAGGATTATTATGGCAAACCGCTATGCATGTATTCTTTACAAAAATGTACAGATGAGAATACTATTTCACTATGGTGAATAACGTGGATAATCGTTGTTATGGATAACATTTATATGTTTAGGTCACTTAAGCTAAAACGGAATAAGGAGAATAACCATTCCTTTATGTTCATTAAAAAAGAGCAGTGCAGCCTATAGCACAATTAAAAAAATGTACTTTCTCAACACTTTTTGCCTCAAGTATGCACAAGTTATTTCATAATTGATTGAAAGCTCCAAAATATGTATTTTATATGCAACTTCGCTAATGATACCCACTCCATAAAATAAACAAGAAATTGTTAGCGATTTATGGAAATTATTTTATTATGAATATTCCTCCAAAATAAGCCGAATTAACTACCTTAAAACGGGGTTACATTGAACAATTTTGCAATGAAGATCAAGTTGGCCTGAATTTTTTTTTGGGATCGATATATTTTTTAGGATTACAAATATGTTTTTCTTGGACTTCCTGATAAAATTTGTCGCAAGTTCTCAAAATAAAAGAAAAAAAATAAAAGAAAAAATTGCTTCTGGAATAAACGGTTAAGAAAAATCTCTCAAACTTTGGTCTGCAACCGGCGATATGCAAAACATATCTTCTCATGACTAGTTTTCGACGATACTAGTACCTAGTTGAACCTTATTCCACATAATACCGTAAATGAGTAGGGTTCTGAAATATTGTATTTTAATTAATTAATACAAAAAATATGTCATTTTTTTTAGATTGTGGGGTAACATTGAACGGCAGGATTCAACGTGCTTAGGCGTCATCAATCGAGTTCTATGTAAATATTATTGTCTGGCGTTACCTACCTAGTTTTGAATCAATTTCGATCAGTATAACATTGGTTGGCTTGGCGGTAAGAACATTGTGGGGTTACGAAATTCAGTTGGGGTGCAGTAGTGCAGTGCGATAATCTCATTCCAAAATGCGTGATTACGTTAGAAAATTGGGGAGTCGATCATATAAAAATTACATACTGTGGAACAAGCAATCCGCGAAATTAAAACAAAAAAGTTGTCACTTTCCAAGGCGTCGAAGGAATACAAAATCCCAAAAGGATCATTAAACCACAAACTGAACAACAAAATTAAGGACGTCGGAAGGCCCACAGTTTTAAGCAACGACGAAGAAAAGGCACTGGTCAAGATGCTCTTGAAAACCGCTGAATGGGGCTTTTCTTTGACTCACCTCAAGACAATTTACGACATGTTATGAAAAAGCACTGGTCAAGATGCTCTTGAAAACCGCTGAACGGGGCTTTCCTTTAACTCACATGTTATGAAAAGCCATTTGGATACAACGGGTAAGACAATAAAGTCAAGAGTTTAAAAATAATTTGCCCGGTATCGACTATACTAAAAGTTTTCTGAAAAGAAAGTAGAAAATCTCAAAATATAAACCCAAATAAAGCATCTTCCACTAGAGAAGTTTTCATTGTATATTTTGATAACCTTGAGCAATGTCTGAAGGGAGTTTCTCCCGATTGTGTATACAATTTCGATGAGACAAATTTAGCAGATGACCCTGGGTATACAAGATGCTTTTTTAAGAGGGGTGAAATACCTAGAACGTCTATTGTCTCACTCAAAATCAAACATTTCTTTGATGTTCTGTGGAAGCGATGTAGTCTACAAAGCAGAAAACCTTTGTACAATTTGGACGGAAGCAGGACCTGATAAAACCAGATACAACCGAACAACTCATGGATGATTCGATTCTGCAACATTTTTAAATTGGTTTACTTCTGTTTTCCTCTATTCCACGAGACATCAAGAAGGTTTCAAAGTATTAATCGGGGATAAATTGGCGAGCCATTTTTCTGAGCCTGTTATCAATCTGTCGGTTGAAAATAATATTCGATTCATATGTTTACCGTCGAATAACACGCATATCGCTCAACCCCTGGATCTCGCGGTGTTCGCACCACTGAAGAAACAATGGCACTCAATACTCAGCAATTATAAGTTAGCAACGGGATCAACTGGTCTTCCAAAGGAGATGTGTCCAAAGCTTTTAAAGAAGCTGATGTTAAAATTCGCAGGAACCGGTAAACAAAACCTTCAAAGTGGCTTTCGGGCTACGGATATATACCCTTTACACAGAAATCAAATATTAAACAAATTGCCTGGTACTGATGATACTGAATCAAATCAAAGTTTCGAAAACAGTTTAAGCGACACAGTTATATAATTTCTCCAGGGTATTAGGAGCAAAAAGGGAGCTAGAACTCAATGAAAAAAGAAAATTAACATCGCACCGGGTAAAAGCATTGAACTGGAAGATTTTGAAATAGGGGGAAAGTTCTGCATGTTCTGCAAAAGTTTTGGATGTTCTGCACCACCCACCAATAAAAATAAAAAGTCTGCTAAGGAATTGGATAGTGACAGTTCCGACAACGAACTAGAGCTTCAGGACGAATCTGATTGTGATTTCGAGACAATTTGTGATGAAATGCACCAAGAAGAGAACGAGAAGATCGAGAGGCCAACAGGGGCTGCAGAAGTCAACGATTATGTGCTCGTGAGATTCGCAACCAAAAACACCTTGAAATTTTTCGTTGGTCTTATAAAAGAAAAACTGCTTGATGGAGACTACGTGGTCAAGGTTGCGAATAATTCTGCCTTTTATTGGCCAGAGGTAAATTTTTCAGTGCATTTTGAATTGAACCAAAATCAATTATTTTCGATTTATCCATTCATTTTTAGACAGACGACATATCAGTCGTAAGTTCTTCGGATTTTGAGTCTTCTGCCTGCTCCAGCTGAAAAGTGCCGCGGAAAAGTGGTTTTTTCGATCCAATTTGATGGGTATACTCTGGGCTAAAATCCTTCTAGACTGTCGTTTATACGTTTCCCTTATTTTTTTGTCATTTGACTTGAGAATTACCAATTTCTTTAGTTTGAAATATGATTTTATAAGACTGTGTAAAAAAATTTGAAGTTTAATAAAAAAAATGTGAAAAAATATTTTGTCAATAAATATAACGACCTGGGCATTAAGGAAAAAAAGCAAAACTCTTCCCACTAATTTTTTCCGCTTGTTTCACTGGCGGGGTTAAATTGATCGAATAACTAATCTGTGGGCTCGTAGACACCCATTTATACTATATTCAATGTTACCCCGAACGCGGGGTAAAATTTTTTATAGCTATCTCTACAAAGCTACGCCCAATAGATAATCTAACGTATGTAAAGTCATGCTTCTATAGTGACCCATAAGTGGTATTTTTTTATTCGATTGAGCGACAGATACAAAAGTTATTCAACAAAATATGAAGAAAATGTTCAATGTAATCCCGTTTTACGGTAACAAATTTTATAAGTTATAATACTATTTGGAGGCATGTCATGTGACGGAATTGCAAAAATATCGAAATCAACTTTACTTCCCTGCTTTGACATAAGAGATTATATAACAGAACTCAATTATAAATCTGTATGTTCAACAAAGTGACTAAAATCAGTATTACCACAATATATACATTATTATACAAGGACTTTTTAAGAGATCGTTACACTAATATAATTTAAAAACTAATGTACAAATTTGGGAAAAATCGTTCTAAGTTTTTTTAAAATAATTATCTAAAATAGTTTCAACATACTAAGCGCGTTTTAAATCAGATTAACACATCATTCAAATTTTAAAATTTATAAGAACAAATTAGTGATAATCGATGAATTGCCTAAACTTTTGAGACATACCCATTTTCTCATTTAAACCATCCACATTACAAACGTTGTGTACCTCTATCCGTGTATTAGCGTGAAGGTCTGCACATTTTTTAATATAAAATAAATTCATCCATTGATAAACAATATAAATATTTTGACAAATTTCTGGGTTGAGTTAAATTTTTAACTTTGGATCATTTGCATTTTAAAAGGTCATGAGCCAATGAATGTATTTAAAACTCTTTGCTTGCACACTCCTAATAAGTGACCCTACAAATTTTTTGGCATAAATTCAAGGATTTTACGTTCCTTACGTTTGTGATCGATGGCGATGTAACTCTCCACGCTTACACACTCTTTGTTATGTATGCTGTGTCGGACAAATATTTGGCGGCTTGTCAATTTTCAATTTTTCCATCAATCACAAAAATCCACCTTTATACGTGTTCCACAGGGTGAACTTCTTTTTAGTTTTTTGTGTATCACAGTTTCAATTTCATTTCAATTGTTTTTTACTTGGTTTGTTTTTCAAATTCAATTATTGCTGCATATTGTTTTTCATATTAATTTTGATTTTTAGTAAAATAAAATCTATCTACCTTCACTTCCTCATTGTGAAAAGAATTTTTATTTGAATAGTAATTTTGCTAAATTACACGTGAAAGAGTTAAACCTGAGAAACAAGCGATACAATTCCGCTAGAAGTCAAACAAAATTATTCAACAGTGATGTTTTAAATCTCAATTAATATGAACACGAAGAAAGTATGCCGATAAAAACTGGTAAATAATTAACGAATTAAGAAAAAATAAGTTAGAAGAAAATGGTACGATATGTTCACATTCATAAATAAAATATAACCTAATAACTTTTGATTTTTAATATCACTTAAGAGCGACATGAAAATCGGAAGGTATACTTATGCATAACTACTATACCTTTTAATTTGATAAAACGAGCAGAATAGGGTCCTAAATAGACACTACCCTATTTAAAAAAATCCAAGACGGCTAAAAAATTTCTAAAAATCGTATCATTTTATTTGGACGTTTGGTTTTCACTAGGAATCACAGGATTTTGAATGCATTGCTAAGCTTTTTATGGGTGTAAGTTGCTCCAAAATAGAGGAGATTCAGACAAATATTTGAAGGTAAAATATGTTTCCAAACTAACAGTGCCATTGCTTTTCTATCTATGAAGAAGCTAATTAGGCAAATATTTAAAATACTTTCATAGGTTCAACTAATATAAGATAAATATAATTATTTTTCTGTTGTAAATATGAAAAATTTTGTATATCATGTTCTTATATTTATGTTTAATACTTTCATAAAATATTCTGTAAGGGCCAATTTTTCCCACATAGCTTTTTTGAGTTAGGTACATAGGGTTTCAAAGTTGAAAAACTGATACTTTTTAAACTATTATTATAATGGTAACTGCTAGTTTTGATACATATTAAAACTTAATATATTTACAAATTCAATTAGAGAACAATTACAAGCAAAGCCAGTTTGAAGTAACATCCGGAACTTTCCAAAAAAACTGATATTATTTTCAGATTCTACCTACTGAAATTTTTAGTGCAACAATTATTTTTGTTTTTCGTGGTGAAAATTTATTAGGGTAGTGTAACTTGAAGCGTACATTATTTTTTATGGATTTTTCTCCCAAATCATTATAATTTCACTGAGAAAATAACTGGCATACATAAAAATTCATCTACAGTCTACATACAGCCTATTCCATAAAATACAACATAGTGTTAACATAACACTTTTGTACTGATACAATTTAAATCATTTCACTAAATAAGCCCAATTCTATCGCTTTGGAACAAAAATTAGTATAATTCGTTTAAATCTGTGACTAACTACTATATTTTTTATCCCACTCTTACTGTCGTAATCAATACTTTGCACAGATATATAGATCGCATAGTTTCCAAAACTTTTATATTATATTATATGGAACAGTTTGTTATCGTTGTATGTAACGATTTCTTAGCAGGCGATTTCGAACGAAATCAATATAATTACTGTAACAGAACATAATATATAACCTTATTGTCACTAACGTAAAAAAAACAATACAAGAAAATTGCAGTCAGCATTTGGCAAATTATTAGTAAGGTTTGTCATTTGAAAAAGTGTAGTTTTTAAGAAAATTTATAGTAATATGATACCTATATTATTTTGCGATGAATTCAATTTTTCTCATTGCTTTATTTTTTACAATTATTGTCTAAAATGAAAACATTTTAAACTGAATTTGTAAATTTAATGCACTAATTGATACAAATTGGTACAATTGGTTTACAAAAATAATATAACAAAAAATACTGAAAGAATGGGAAAGCCACATCACACTGGATGATAAACAGAAATTGTGAATAATTCTAGATTAACAATGAATAAGAACAGTGAATAAAAAATAATAAATATACCTACATATATTTATAATAGTAATGCAAGATATTAATTTTCATATAATATTTGGCTCTGTAATGACATTTGAAAGTACCTTTCCTTCAAAGTAAATCAATAATAAGGTATATTTTTGCAGTATACTACATTGATTTTTATGAAAAAATTATCTATTTTTTTTCACTTTCAGAAAACATTATGCAAAACTCTGGTTGTAGAACAATAACCAAACTAGAATAGATCACATATTCTCTACTAATGATTTTTCCACATATTAGGTAGGTACCAAAATAGGAAAATTAAAACATCCATTACCGTAGTTCAAATAACAAACTGTACTATTTTTACCTATATCGCTAATAATATTTTATTTGAAGAAGTATTCACATTATGTTTTAATGTTTTATTTGACAATGAGGTTATTTAACCTTTCTAAGCATGAATTTTATGTTAAACTGCAATCTTAAACATTTACAAAACATGTTGCAGCGATAGCACGACGTTATATTTCATTCATTAATTAATTTAGCTTACCAAGAAAAAATTTGGTACAGTCCTTTTAAAATTATTTTTGTTTTAATTTAACAATCCATGCAGTCTTTTACTATTCTTATATCTATGACAGATAAACATTTACAAAAAAAACTACAGTTAGCACGATGGCAGTCCAAAAAATTTGGCAGTGTCAAATGTACAGAATGGGATACAAAATCTGATCTTCTCAACATTTTATCGCATTAAAAGCGTAGTAAGATTCTTTATGATATTCGACTGACACATTTAGTTAATAAATAAGGCAATCTGATGGTACACTATTAATGCAACAAATTTTCATGTGGATTTCTTTTGCTACTGGTTTTTACTTGTGGTAATATTATAAAGGAGCCACATCTAATGTTGTAACTGTTCCAGTGACAAATTAAGTCGCTTTACCATACCATTTTATTTTATTTATTTTCAGCTAGAACATTTTTGCAAATTGTTAGAGCTATTTGAAAACAGTTTAATTCTCTTGTGTGGATAAAACCATATCTTATTATACATATTTGATTAGACTCAAAATACCGGAAGAGCGGTAATAATTTTTTGTTCAAATTATAGAAATACCTGCAAAAACGCCAAGTATTCCAAATATTCAGCGTTTGTTGTGAATTATCCATTAGCGTATTAAACACTATACGTCCATGGAATTATCATTTGAATGCAGAACTGGAGTAAGAATCAAAAAACAAAATAAAATTCATTGTGATGTTTTACAGATTTTGAATAAGCTACGTTTCTAATCGAACTATTCAATAGGATCAAAATTATATGACACTCGGTTATCTAGATTAAAGGTTGAACAAGTTTATTTCAGATGATAAAGATAGAGCCACTAAATAAATTTCATTAAGGCGATACATAAGGCACAATCTATACAGTCTACGAGAAAGAGATTCTCAAACATTCTTGGGTTAAAATCTAAGTCTCAAGGGGATATATACAAATTTTTCAACACATAATAATAAGATTATATTATGACTAACTGCATCAGAGGTGCAAATTATTTTCATGTTGATTTTTTTTAATTCATTTAACGTTCTCACCAATTATTCAAGTTGACCTTCCTGCTGTACTTAATATAAAATCACTAAAAATAAAAATACAGCTACACTTCAGTCTACTTGTTCCGTTTTATAGTCAATCAAATGATACTTTGGAAAACTTAAATTTCTTCAACTTTGTAAATAAGTGTATTTTTTATTAGAAGTTATAAGCAGAAATCTGAAAGTTCTAGGGCCTACTTTGCCCCAAAGTAGCTCTGGTCGAAAACTTACATTCTAATCTACATTCTATCCACAACCGATATACCAAAATGTCAATAATTTTAATTTTGGAATACTCTTCAGGTACCCACCTTCATTTATTAACTGCCTGATGGACTAAATAAAGTGATACGATATAATAAAGAGAAACTGTTTAAATTTTCGAAGATTTTACATCTAGCAAATACTAAAAATAAGAAGTATTTTTCCCAGGTGATTTCGAGACAATAAAGTTCAAGTAAATTTAACATTACAGTTTAAAATTTTCAGCAGACCTTGGGTAGCTAATTAATAACGTTACACTTCTGTTTTTCGAGTTTCACTCTACATACGTTACAAATTTAACCTATTAAAACATAAGCATTGAAGAAATATGAATGTACAGTAATATGTTTTAAATTAATCATTTTCCAGGGTTGTATTTTAATACCACTCAAACCATAGGACAATTTTATCAATTCTGACTACTTTATGCCTATAAAGAAAAATATTTATCACAGTATTTAACATTCGATAATGTAATACTCCTTTTACATTGCCAGCCTTTTTTATATACCACCAAGTTGTATTTTAAAAATAAAGTAATGTTTACAAAAGAAACCATACACATCAAAAGTAAAAAAAAATAAATTGATAGTATTCTACCAAATGATAGCAAGATCGGTGGAGAAAATGAGAAGTTCTGTGATATAAGATACCATATCATTATTCATTTCTTTGAATAAAAAATTCTAGGTCTACGAGTGTTTCAATTAATTCGAAATAGGATCACTTTATTGAAAACATTGATTGATTGTAATAGGAAAATTGAATTAAATGTTTTTATTATTTCATGTCGTCCGTGAAAAATTAGATATTGATAATAATTATTGCTTTAATCTTCATTATACGGACAGAACACATTATGGTATAGTTTAATACACAATTTTGGAGTGTAAATATGCTTCTTTATGAAATAAAATAGGTCACTTAAATCACAACATTTCATTTTTAATGCTAACAATAATGGAATAAATATATTTAACAAAACCGATTTTGTATTCTCCAGCCCGTTATCGATATTGAAAATTTGTGCCGAGTATAGTCATACAAAGACTTTTTTACTTAAGTTACATGGTTTATCATTTATAAAAAGTCTTTGATTCAACTTTTTATTACAGACTGCATGGACTTGTGTAGAAATCTTTAACAATAATTGATCATTAAGCAAACTATTGCCTTTTAAATAATATATTAATAACATTTTTCCATAGTCCATTTTTTCATGTTAATAATTTCTGGACTTAAAACGTTATTTTAACATGAATACTCGACCTACTATCTATTAAATGACGGCATTTTCTGAACGAATGTAAAATAGTGGCAAACATAAAATTAAAATAAAATCTGCAATTATTGTTTTTCGGTCGCGTTAATCAGTAATTACTGATAAGCTCTCACTGGTAAAATCAACTTTATTTTGTCAATCTTGACAATATACTTTTATAGAATCAATCATGTAGATTTAATATATATTGTAAAATTTTAAAACAATTTTGTTTATTAATATTTTTGTATTTCAAGTCCAAAATTTTTGTTCAATTCTTCATTTTGCCAAATATATTGGTAAAACAGATCTACATTTGAATGATTAAGTTAAAGGTCAATTATTATAAAAGAAACCTGCACGTGAACATCAATTGAAACACTAGGTATCATGATGATGAAACATGAGTGGTGAGACAGAGTCACTGCTGGCAGTGAATTTAAATCATCGAATTGATCATATTTCGAAAATGTAACTCATATCGTAAAAATATATTTCATTTCAAAAACAAATTGAATGATTCGTATTTTCTAAAATAGAAATTACCCTAAAGATACTAAATTAAATCATAAATATAATCAACGTTTCAATTTATATTTAATATTAACTTAAAAATCCAGCATACATATTTAAAAATAATGAATTTTTCTTTTTTGAGTCATTCAATTTAGATTTTTTGATGTTACATTTTTGAAAGATGACGTGACTCAAAACTATAGACTAAAGGAGTCAACCGACTGCTAAATGACAACAATTTCTTTTTTTGTTCCTGAAATCTTTGTACCATAATTATTTTGTACACTTACTGGTTAAACTTTAAATACAGAGCAAATCTCTATCTAATATAAATACTCTGCAGACATCTCTCTTCTTGGACAATAAATAAAATATTTCTTGAACAATTTTTTAAACCAACAACTTTCTATAATAGAATGGCAATCCATATATTTATTAGAATCATATCATAATTTAAACGTTTATATTATGTAAAATTACAGGCAACTCTTCCTATACAGTATATAAATATTGCCGATATCATTTTTTGTAACCTGATCAAATAAGGTATGAGGTTGACTCCTGAGTAAATAAATATGTGCATTTTGCAAGTCCAATTTTAAAAATAACACTACTCTACAGATTTTTAAAAACAATTGTTTCTATTGTAAATTTTTTTCGAAAAATCCGAAAAACATAGATTTTTTGGACTAGATCTGGTATATGACGACAAATGACATATTGACGATTTGTTGCTTTTGATAAGTAAGTACTAGTGAAAATGAAAACCTGTCTATTGATCCTAAGAATATTGGTATGTCTATAATAATTAACAAAAAATAACTGAAATTTGAAATTTTTTAATAAACAAAAAAATGTTTGCCAACACTTTTTTATCATACCAAATGTAGCAATGTAGAGAAGCAAAATTGAATTTGTGAAGCTTTTTTTATACTTTTTTATTTATAGAGAAAGTTAGTCCTGATCCAAAAAAATTGTGATATTCGGATTGAAGGGAAAATTTTACTATAAAAATAATGATTTTAATCATTAATGGAAATTCATGTAGAGGAATGTGAAAACATTAAAACATATATGTAAATTTAACAGTATATTCTTGCAAATGTTAATAATTTTATTCTTTAGTGCAATAATTACATTTCATGCCTATTATATCTCAATAAAATTAAATATAAATTTCTATTAATGTTTGCTCATCAGCAAGAATATATTTATAAAATTGATTTGGAAATTAATAACAATAAATAGTTCACAAATAAAACAAAATTATATAAAATTAATAAATATATAAAAAAAAATTTAATTGATTTAAAAAATGATATTACTCAAAAATTAACTTGGACTTTAAGGCAATAGATGGCGCTGAAATTATGTGTTTAAACAAAATACGTCTGTCTCGTTTTCTTATGAAAATATGTATATCTACATTGATGAAAAATATGTTTATATGCATTTATTAAATGTAATGCTTTTTGCCAAAAACAGTCCAAACGATAATACTACCATCACAATTAATTTCAATCAATTTATAACTTTTCCCAACATAAAACGTGGAAAATAAAAGAAATGTATTGTTATGGTTCCACTCCAGCATATCCATCCTGATAAACTGAAAACTATAGCATGTTTCGCTACAATCGATTGCTATAATGGAAAAATTGGAAACTAGTTGATTCCAATTCTCACATCACAACTGAAAATTAGTATTAGAATAAAACTAGATTACTCATGTTTGCTCGTTACTTAATGCTCGGAGACACCATTTTCTTTTCTG
The DNA here is from genome assembly GCA_910591675.1 of Galerucella calmariensis. Classification (NCBI taxonomy): domain Eukaryota; kingdom Metazoa; phylum Arthropoda; class Insecta; order Coleoptera; family Chrysomelidae; genus Galerucella; species Galerucella calmariensis. The sequence continues at coordinate 78,009 of CAJUYG010000891.1, read as the reverse complement.
ACAAAAAAGTAATATTTGTTCTTTTTTCATTCCATTGTTGGGTAATAAATGTGAAATTTGGAAAAATAATTATTGTTGATCTAATTCTATAAATACCACAGGAATTCCCCTAATTTTTAAAAGCCTTAAATCAATGCTCGAGATTATTATGTTATTGACTCTCGTCAATCAATGGATGACCTAACAATGATTTTATATTTTAAGTTAACTCACTTGTTTTTGACTGTTTATTTTGGATATTTTTGTTTCTCTTTGTACTGTAGATTTAAGTCAGTAGACAGGCCACGTATTCAAGAAAAAATAAAATATTATGTATTATCAACTTAAATTCAAAGTAGGCAAGTTTTTTGGGAAAACCTTAAAACGAAAAATTACTTACTATAACTGAAAGTGGCCAAGCAAGTATAATTAGAGAGACTAATTTTATACAAACCATAACATACAGTCCTTTTAACCTTTAATTTTCCATCGTTGCTTATATTTTCTTTCTTCTATCTACACTAAGTTATTGAAAATATAAAACAATTTTATTGATCACTAGTCGATTTAAAGATTTATCAATTAAAACTAGGTATTTTTATAGGGCGTAGGTAAATTGCGCACAGCGGTCAAGAAGTTTCCCAAATTTGGGAAGTGTTCGTCAGGTAGTTGCAGCCAATGGATTAAGTCTCTGTATAGGTAAATTGCGCACAGCGATCAAATTGTATCCTTAGTCCATAAAAATATCAGAGAATAAGAAATAGAAAACTAAAAAAAAAACAAGTAAACCCAGGCCCAAACCAGTTGATCGAAGTGTAAATGCAAAAACTAAACATCTATGTACCTACGCCTCAAATTGTTTTCGTAAAGTCATTAATAATCCTTTGAATCTCTGGTTACTTTTAAAATTCGTGGAATCGGTAGAAAGTTGTATGCCATTTACCTAGACCCTCTTTAAGGTCACTTGTGCGCAATTTACCTATGAAAAAGGAACATTTTGGGTATACCTGGCTACAAACTGACCGTTGCGCGCAATTTACCAACCCCGTTTTTATATACATTTAACATAAAAGCAGCCTTTTAGAAACGGAGAGAAGCAAAAGTCTACCGTTTCACAAATAAGGTTATGGTTTAATTTTATTCATGGATCGAGTGGCAAATCTTTTTAATAGTAATTCAATAAGAAAACTGAATCCACCGTTGAATTTTTATTGGTTTTAAATTGTTTGAAACTGAATTGTTTTATATGTATATTACATATATTTTCTACAAATTTTATAAAATTGTTTTAATGGAGTATGTAACGTCAGTATGATAAAAAGGAAGGTGTTTTATGTGTCTTGTAGCTTAATATTTTAATAGACTTTTTGCCTATCCATGCATAGAAATATTTGTTTCTAATGGTTTGTGCAAACTAGGGTGATAATATTGTAAATGGTTCAAACTAGATATATTTTAGTTTATGTGATGCGAGTTATTTATCGTTTGGTTTGTTTTCCATTTTATTCAGCTGCGGAAATGTCTAATGGCAGAAACTATATCGTATAAAAAATGAGTAGACTATTAACTACACATTCAGTTTAAACATCAATAGTTCTTCAAGGCAGGATAGTCTATTAAAAAGAGGTTATGTCAATCTTATCTTTCAATGCGCACATGTAAATACAGAGCCTCATCCAATCGAAAAATTTACGATGGCACACGTCGAAAATAGCACTGTTCATTGTCGCTACGTCAGAAATCACTTCACTCTCATTCTTATTCGGACGGCTGCTAAATTTTGTTCAACTTTATAATATCCACTTTCCCCCTCATTTTGAAGTAATTTCACTCCATTTGTTAAAATACGGTGCTTTCAATCCAAGAAGTCAACAATTAAATTGCACATTTTGGAAATTTTGCGATTTCCATTCTCTTCTTAAATGCTTCATTGTTTTATTTTTCGTTTTGTTTTTTGTTTTGCACCAGCCCTCAGACTTTTTAAATCCGTGTTTAAGCGGAAAGGCACCTTAAATGGTATTTTAGTTCAGTCCTGTCCAGTCTTACCAATTAAGTAAGCATATCGCCAAGAAAGGTTCTTATATAAAAGTTTTCATAGAGTCTTAAAAAATCTACGTATAATTTGATTCTTAATAATGAATAAATCGAGTTTTACGTCTTCCTAACAACTGTTTTTTTTCTATATATTTCTTCTATAGGTGCCGTCGTGTTAGTTAATAAAAAAGAGTAATATAATATTGTTCACAGCCAGCTTGATGGTGCTAACGCCATACTGTCTAATTGTCTGTCCATTTCTTCTCCTATATACAACGAATAATAACAGGACAGTTGAAACTTTGTAGCACCACCCTTTCCGGGGTATCCGGGGGGGTCATTTAGACTATGTTTTCAAGTCAACATCCCATATTTCTGCTAAGAATGGGGGTAACTTTTTGTTTTTTAGTTTCAGACTAAAGCACATTTTTGAATTTTGATTACCCAATGTCCTCAGCTCTGTCAACACTGAGAGGAGTTTCGCGAATACCGTTCCAGGCCTTGGTTTTCTTCTATTGTCCACGTATGCTCGAAGTGCTTCTAAGTAAATCTCTTGAATTTTTTCGACTTTCCAGCCCTCGATCAGATCTGGACGTTCTGAAAAAAAATCCGTTCATTATAATCTAATTAAATGAATTACAGTAGTGCAGAGGTGGAAATGTACATTGGTAAGTGACAACGATGATTTAATTATGCACATTATAGAGTTGTGAAAATAAAAAATCTGGGCAGCTACCTCTTATAAAGCCTTATCAATTTTTAGTCGCGGTTACATATCAGAGTCAATTAATGACCGAGAGAAGTTAATTTTTTTACACAAATATTAAATGCAATATAGTAAATCTAAATAAAAACATCAAATGGTATCCACGCTAGTTACTACATAAAATTGTTGTTACTATACAACTTAGCGGATTAAAAGGAGGATATAATAAAAATCTAAGAAGCATTCTCTTTCAGAGCTTCAACAGATTTTCTGGAATACTGATCTTTAGTGAAAATACAGCTTGTTTTTAAATACATGTTCTTTTTGTTATTTTTTTAGGATATCAAACCACAATATTCTTTATATTTTAAATTCAACGTTTCGGTAGCGTTCCAGTTATCGTTATCAAGTTTTTGTAAAATTCTGCTCCCAATCTGACACTACGAAAAAAGTAGGTAATATTTTAAAGTAAAAGTAAGCAAAAAATCCATTCACAGTGGATCATATCCTTGGTAAAATGTGAAATAAAATATTTTGATGCATGACATTATAACAATATTATAGTCTACTGGGCATCGGATCTAGATTATGGTTTGCATTTCCAAAAAATGAAAAAAAAGAATAATGAATATGTTACGATAAAAGTAGATATTGCGGCAATGTACACATTTTCCGGTAAATGTGTACATTTGCCTCCTCGTTTGGGTAATGTGCATTCAGCTGACATTTACAATTTCAAAAGGAAATGTACATTGAATTCACAATGACCATGTCGTTTTGGTAGATGTGAGAAAAAGGGGAAGGGAATATAATCATTACATTCTCCCTTCCCCTTAAGATATCCAATACTTTGTAATGAACATTAAGTTATTCCATAAGGGGAAGGGAATATAATCATTGGAAGTACCCTTCCCCTTCTTGATGAACCTGAAATGCGCGATACAAAGTATTGAATGCATACACCCTTCCCATTTTTGAAAAATATCCAATACTTTGTAACACGCATATCAAGTGATTTAAGAAGGGGAACAGCTAATCCAATGATTATATTCCCTTCCCCTTCTTGAATAACCTAGTGTGCATTACAATGCATTCATCACTAAAGGATTGCGATCAACATAACTTTTTCGAAATAAAACTTTAAAAACAATAAGAGAAAGAAATATATTTACTATAAATATTTTTTTACTGCAACAACATTTTTAATTTAATTGTATTCCAACTTTCCTCAAAACATGAAGGTAAGAGTATACATTTACCAAAACGTGAAGGCAAGAGCAAGATTTGTCGGGAAATGTACATATTATTCAGTTCACATGTACTATACCCAACTTTTTACACATTTTACGGTAAAAGTATACATTTACATTTCCCAAGAGTGTACATTCACGGTAACAAATACACCACAAATAAAATACAGAAAATAGACATGTTATTAAAATCAATAATTACCAGAAAAAATAACAATTGCAGTTAGCAGCGCATATTCAGCATTGTCGACTTGCATCGAGTACATCGTCCTACAAAAATGGAGCAGATCTTCGATAGTTTCTCCCATGCCAGCAAGGTTATAGCTATCTCTGGAATACGGTTGGTTATTGACGAACAAAATGGAGTCTGTATTATAATCATATCGCCTGGCCATCCTGAACATCATTACTTCACTTGAACACGCCTTAACAAAAGGAATATGAATTTTCAATATCGATTAGTATATTTTGAATTTTTTGTAGTCATATTATTATATTATCGTTTCAGCTTGATATTTTTTATAGAAAAAACCATAAACGACAGCTACGAAATCAAACACTGCAAATTTAGAGCTTAGTAAACATATTTTGTTAATAAGAGACATTTTCAAGCAGCTTTGTAGGCACGTGCTTGTTATACAATAGTGTTTTGTTTTTGGAAAACAGGTCTGTTTTAAACTTGTTCTCTCCTGTCAAATAATTGGTCCACTCAGCCTTTTTTGTTCTATATTTAGTTTTTTTTAAAGAGTATATTGTTAGAATTGTTCCAATTCCGTCTTACAATATTCCGTCTTACAATATTCCATTATTTTGGAGTAGATGATAGTTTGATGCTAAATTGGAGATTCATAGCTAATGAATATGTATTCCCTATCATTTACGGTCATATACTCAAACAACTAACGCTTGTATCAAATATTCAGTTGCGAGTGGGTTAATTTGACATCAGAGCATCATAATCGCTTTCGCTCAACTTAATTTTGTAGAGGTAACTTTTGACAGTTGCATGTTCAGAAAGCCATCTCACAAAATATTGTATTAATTTTTTTGTTCATATGACTTTTCTCATACAAGGGTGAAGTGGAGAGTAGATCTAGTTATTTACGAAGCTAATAAGTTCATGATAAAAAAAACTTACCTTTAAAAGTGATATTTGATCTTCTCGTAAAAGTTTATCAAACCCTGGTAACCTTTTTGCAAATTCCACAATAAGCTGTACAGTTAATATTGTAATTTCAGTTATATGTCTAAATCGAACATCACACTGGTCTTCTCCTTCCATTGGAGCATTCTAAAGAAAACAAATTATAGAATCTAATCTTATAATTAATTTAAATTTTGTTAATGAAGTGTAAGTTGAAAAAGGAAGAATAAAAATTATAAAATTAAAAACAAATTAAAGTTATACTGTACTTGTTAAACAAGGTTGATAAAAAACTACAGATCTGTAAAGAATATACTTACCACAATCCGTTTGACATCTTCTTCTGAAGGGTGTTCATATTCGTTTTGGAAATAAACAAGTCGATGTATAAGTTCTTCTTGCTCAGGAGATATAGCTTTGATCAACCCATTTGTTGTAGCCTTTTCTGAATCCGAGAGCTGAAACAAGCACAAATAGGACTGCTAAAAATAAATAAATCTTATTCATTAATTGAGCTTAGAACGATTTTGAAAAAAATTACAATAAGGGTGAAACACGAATTTTGAAACATTAAACTTCGTATTTTATTTTGGAGTCGCGTATTAACGAAATTTTAAATAAATCGAATGTAGCAATATTAATTTTCAATATTTACTTCAAATGATTGTTTGGTACAAAAGACTGCATAGAGAATCTACCAAAACATTAGATCTGATCACAATCAAGTACCTTTAAAAAATTGATATTGAATTGTAGAAAATATTAAAACTTATTAATTGCAAAGGTTTAGCTTAAAAGGTGAAATGAAAAAAAATGCTTGATTGTGAAGAAAAATTGGATGATATTTTAGACAAAGAAAATATACATTCTTATCTTTCTAGGCGCTGTCCACATACCAGGAGCAATTCATGTTGCGCGAATAACCTACATAATCAACCTTCATTACGAAACTGTTTAGTTGGATAAGGATTAATAACATAACACTAATCACATTCAACATCGTTATTAAAATCAGTTCATAAAGTAATTCCCTCTATTCTAAATCCACAAAAAATAATTCAAATTTGACGTATATAAATAGGTGGAGTTTGTTCAACCATCCTTTGCCGTTACGTCATACATTGTCCAGCTTGCTCTCTCATTCATGAAATGGATGAGACGGAATTATGACGTCATTAACGTATTTCTTATCTGAGGTCGACATAAATTTTAACTGTTACTTTTGACAGTTCAATTTTTATATTTCGAAAACAATTCTTAATACTATGTCATTGATTATTATTTTGAGGTTAAGATACGTCACCGATTATGACATAACGGCAAAGGATGGTTGAACAAACTCTACTACTTTTTTATCAATTTATTATTTTCGGTACATTTTATTAACATTTTATCCACACAACATAATGGCGATTGTAATCTCGGTGGGCCAAAATTTTGTACCTGTAAACTCGGCCGCCTCAATTCTAGGAAATTGGAAGTGCTAATGACACTTTATTTGAGGAGGATTACTCGCAAGAATTTCACTTGCCCCACGTATTGATTTGTTAACGTGTAATGTTCCTTGCCCTCACAAGCAATTATTAACTTGTTCTTGAAAAGTTTTGTGCGTTTTTTGTCTTGTTGAAATAAAATATACTTTTTATGAATTTTTGGAATTTTAAAAATGTTTGACAACATTGGTATCATCAGAGATTACATACCGTATGTTGTGGTATGTTTTAATAGAGAAGATTATAAATCCTTAAGCGGCGACTTTACATCTGCCCATATATAAAACTAGAGGATCCGACGGACGCTTTCCTAAATGCCATGCCAATAACTTATTGGACTATCCGATTTTGAGTGAAAAATATTTTGGGTCGAAAAATTGGACAATCATGGTTATTTTTTGATAAATTAATATCATCTCCGATTTTCCTAAATTTTCTTCAAATTTTGCGGGCAAGCTTTTTATTTGCAAATTTGACCAATTTCTCAAAATGGCCGAACCAAAAAAGCCTCCGGTGCAATCGAAAGTCAAAAATTTATTTTTGGGTTTATCTCCCTTGAAATTAATATAAGGAATTTTCTATGTAAAATTTCATCAAAATCGGTCCAGCCGTTAAACAGAAGTTCATTGTAAGCCTGATTGCAGCGTCACCTATCAGGACCAATTGTGAATTTAAACAACTAACTTAGGTACAAAAAAATTTTCAACAAAATCGAACCAACCGTTTAGGAGAAGTTCAGTATGAACTTGATTGCGGCGCCATTTACCGGGACTTATTGTGAATATAATCCATCCAGTTACTTACTCAAGCACACCCCAAAGATCTCATCAAAATCGGACCAACTGTTCAGGAGTTGCATTACATTCAAACGTAGAGAAGAATAAAAAGATAATTACAATTTTTGATTTTTGAACCATTTTCACGATCCATGGGTAACTAATGCAAGAATATGTATGTATGTATAAATATATTGGGGTGACATTCACTGAGACCTAAAAGATCTATTGTGACCCTTCTACTCAGTTCTTGAGGCAGAGACTAGTAGCTCCTTTAATTCTATTTCCAGGATGAATTTTAGGAAATTTGCAGGCTTTAACTTAGATAAATGTCTCTCTTCTATCCAATAATCTCCTAGGTGTTGTGCCCTAGGATTCTAAACTGCTGTGCAATTCGCAAGTATGCGGATTGAGGTTTCTCCTTCCATGCCACAGAATCTAAATTCTTCTTCATCCACTATTTTGAGCTTTCTCAGGTGCCCATTCAGGCGACAATGTCCCGTCAAGTTCCTGCACTTGACTACACTTTGACTACAATCATTAGATCTCAACGGGTTGTAGTCACTCAGCATAATATTTGATTGTCTTGAGCCTACTAGATCTTCTTTTTTTTCAGCTTTGCTTATTTCTTCCAATTTTACATTGGAACTGATACCGCAAAAGGGTTCCGACACGCAAAAGAGTGTTTCTGTCCCTTTTTGGCTAGTTTATCTGCTGTTTCATTTCGTTTTATTCCAGCGTGTCCCGACTCCACAGAAACTATATTGTTCTCGCCTAGATCTTTGAGTTTGTCTAGGCATTCCCACACCATTTTGGAACTGATTACAGCTCAGTTCTTTAATGGTTGCTTGACTATCTGACATTATGATAATCCTTTGCCTTCTATATCCTGGCCACTTTCTTATGGCGTGAATTTCCGCGGTTTTTTCCCAGCTTTGTTCCTGGCCCGTACACTCCTATCCCAGTTCCTTTTATTGCTTTTGATTATCCTGTGTGCCATTGAATGGAATTATTTCCAAGTCTGGTAATGGTATTAGGATCCCATTTCTTCTTGTTGCTTAATTCCGTAACGAATTTCCTTGAAGTTATACTGTTTCATATGCAAGAATAACAGCCACCGGCAAAATATCTCTTCGCACGGCTGCTTATGCCTAGTGGGCCTGATCAGTGATAGCAAGCAGCCACATGGACTGGAATTTTATATAAGTGAAATAAAATTTGTACTAGAATTAAATGATAAATATAATATAAAGTTTTATCCAGAGGCTACTTTTACAATGAAAATAAACATCAAACATTGAGATCCCTACAGCTCCTGGGGCACTGCGGGGCTTACAAGGGGAGCAAATAATTTTTGTAATGTAGTTCGAAATAGAACACTATTTATTACAACAATTTAGGAATGGAATTTGAAGTAAAAACATGAAAAATATTGTGGATTGATTTCCCAAAATAAAGAACAAAAAGAATAATGAGCATTGATCAATTTTTAAACAATGCTGAAGTGAGGTTCAGGCGTATCTATCGTTCAGGCAAATCTCGATGTAAATCGAAGTACGCCTTGGTAGTAAAGTTTCTATTACAAAACAAAAAACTATGCTTGAGACTGACTCAAGTCTGAGAACAAGCGAAGTATCGTTTATTAATACGGGCGTAAGCCTGTTAGCGTCAAAAGTGAGGGATAGAAGAAGCTACATAGATTCGAAGTTGAAAAAACTAGAGATACTTTCAGAAGATTTAAGCTACCTTGAGTGTAAAGTAACAATAATGGATTTTAAAAATGACTGAATTAGGTAATAAATATGAGCAAAATATTTACTTCTGGTTCCGTTTTTATCAGATCTGGCGATCCATTTGTAGTACTGTTTGGTTTGTCTTTTTCCTTTTGAGCTTTCTTTTCTTTTCGCTTCACTGCACATTGTACTTCCGGTACAACGCATTCCGGCCTCATTCCTACACTCAAACATTTTTTTAGTCGACATTCTTGACATTTCCGCCGCATGTACATGTCAATTTCACATCGGTTTCCATATTTGCACTGATATACTGCGTTTTTCGTTATACTTCTCCTAAAGAAACCTGTAGCAAAATAAAAAACAGCATTAATTTTACAAAATAGAGATTTTTTGGATAAATGCATATAAATAATATTTTTCTAGCCATAATAAAAAAATATAAACCTTACGCAGTGTTTTAACAATAAGGGGCAGGTTTTACAAGTGAGATTTATACTAGGTATAGTTATTCTGGGAATAAAGTTATACCAGAAATTTCTCTTGTAAAACCAGCCCTTAGTCATAAATTAACGTATCACAAAAAACATCATATGTTTATTTTCAATCTGGTCTTCACAATCAATTTTGAGGTATCTGGCGTAATAAATATAATTATTACTAGTATCATAAAAAACTGAATGTTTACTCAAGATCACTCGATTGAGGGCCGGTTTTACAATAGAGATTTATACTAGGTATAGTTATTCTGGGAATAAAGTTATACCAGAATTTATACCTAGAATTAAACTAGTTGGTTTTACGATGCTTTTTTTACACCGGTATAGCAATTCTTACTCCAAGAATTGCTATACCGGTGTAAAAAAGCTTCGTAAAACCAACTAGTTTTAAGCTAGGTATAAATTCTAGTATAAATGTATACCCAGAATAACTGTACCTAGTATAAATCTCTCTTGTAAAACCGGCCCTTAGTCAATTCCATTTTAAATCGTGCTGTTTTTAAAAACTAAAAGAAATTTTCCTGACTGTATTAATTTTTAAGATACAAATATCTAAAATATCTTCTAAACAAAATATGTTATGTCATTTTATATGTTTATTAACATAATATTTATAATAAATGACAGATAATGCATCATTGATCGGTAGCGTAGCGTATTTCAATCTGAAGAAAAAAATGTGGACTGTTTACATGTGATAAGTTGACAAAACACGCGTTCAGCATGAAATTGCTGATCGCTCCGGTAGCGCTACGTTGGGATGACCGCAACCATTGTCAGCGGCACTGCCCAGTTTTAGGATGCACATACATATCATTGACATATACAGAGATGAACGTATTGGTGATCATAGAAAGCGAAGCACTGATTCAATGGAGATATAAACTCGTGGAACTAGAGCGCCTAAAGGAGGATCTTGTGAAGACTGTTAAGGCTGACCACAAAAAACCTAGGGACTGAGGACTTGAAACCTTGACTGGGTCTCCTGAACCAATCAATATCTATTTCTATTTAAATTGTTTTATTTAAACTTTAACCTATGCTGTACCTAACCTAATCCAAGTGGTCGGCACGGAATTAAAAAAATAGTTTTAGTTGTTTTGAACACACATACAATATTTTTTTAACAATAAATTTAATATACCTAATACATCTGTATAAGCATCAAAATGTTTGTTACCTTTACATCCTTCACATGTAAGTGCGTTATAGTGGTACCCGGAAGCTCGGTCGCCGCATACGAGACAAAGTTCTTCTTGTTGTCGTGGTGTTGGTCCTTTCTTTTTCTTAGAATCACAACTATCCGCACTGTATCCATTTAGACTACTAGGTGGAGATAAATCCTCTCGACCTGAAACAAATTTCATTATAAATTCATCTTATTTATAAAATAGTTTTCTAAATTGAAAACGAATTCGATTCATTTTAATTTGTAAAGTATGGTCACTGTATTAAATATTTTCTGGTCAATCAAACTTATTACAAATTTGGTTTTAATTATTGATACCTAAGTGGACACCCCGCTTGTTTAGAATCACTGTTACAGACATCAATAAAAGGGAATGTTTTTAACTGGTTTACGTATAAACCGGTCTAACTGCATCCTCTTACAAACCCTACTACACTCGCCACAGTAAAAAGAAAACAAAATACACTAGAAAAATGCGCTTAGACACGACGATGGCGAAGTCAAGGACGATCCATACGTAGATTCTGTCACCTAGATGAATAGTTTTCAGCGCGTTGATCTCCATAGTAATGATAATAACAATTTTTTTGAATAGGTGGATATATGTATAGTGACTATAGTGGCGTTGTTTTCGTATATCAATGATATTCATGTCTTTATATTTTATCAATTATTGGTCAATATGTTTACTTATATTACTATAATAGTTATTTATGTATTGCGAGCTAAAAGTGAGGAATTATTGTTAGAAAGCAAGGGTTAACTGTTCATTGCTTGGAAACAATAATTCCACTTTTAGCTCGCAATACATATAACATTTTTTCTACAATCACTTGAATATATATTTGTTGCTTTCGTTTATTTGAGCTTCAAGCACTTGTGCGTGACGCCTCAGTCGTCACGACTTTTGAGCAAATCGAACACGATTTTTCAGGATCCTCGAAACCACCTGACATGTGCCTATGCCAATGAATTTCCTGTGTTGTTAGAAGAACAGTTTTCAATTATAATGTTTTTGATAATAAAATTTTGCATATTTAGATATTTTTAGTAAGGTTTAAATCGTATTAAATCGTAATCGGCACAATCTTAACCTTTAAATAAACGTCAAACCGGACAAACGTCAAATATTTAATGTCCGTGGCTTGAAGCTCATACTTTTCGGTATGTGCTTGAGGGGCAAGGGGAAGGTAAGACTAGGCGTCACGCCCGGTAATAAACGAACGGAATTCAGTCACTATGAGCTGCTACTAGCAGCCAAAAGTAAATAATCGAAAACTCATAAAATTGGTAAATTCATACTTCTTATTTCAAGTACCTGTCAAATACTGTATAAAATTTTATTATTGTCAATACTGTCAATGTACTTCTTCCTATTCTACAATTAAAAAGGCCTTCACTAGCAGGGCCATCCGGCCAGTATATGCAAAATATTCAGAACGTGGCACAATAATTAAGCACAAAAACACAAAAAAAATTAATACTGTAACATCGCAATCACATTAATTAATTATTTAAAACATTAAGAACTTAACAAAACAGCGATTTAGTAGATTGTAAAAGATTTTCGGAAGACAAAAACACTCCATAGCCAGGTTGCTCTATGATATACAATTATGTTTCTATAGTATCTGTTGTTATGGGCAACGAGCCTTTTGCAATATTTTACGCTCGGCGAGCGTAAAGTAACTCCTCAAGACACGTCAACTTTTCGTTGTAAATGACAAGCGAAACTGCCTACTTTTCAATGTGATTGTAGAAAAAAGATATTTCGTATTCTCAATTAAAATGATTTGATTTAAAACATTACGTTTAGTAAGCTTGGTTCGTATCCGAGGCTAAGAAACTGTCAAACGCATCTCAAGTTGCTATACTGAGAACGTCTTTTGTCCTCAAGTGTCGGCTACAGAGAATTGCAATTTAATTCAGCTATTTATTCAAAGAGTACGAATAGGATAGTCAGAAGATAACGAGACAGTTATTTTCAGACTCAGCATATACAGAGTGTCACAGGAGTTCGTACCAAAATTTGGTCGATGATAGTGGGGTTAATAATAGAGAAACAATTTGGAGGTCACTCTCTTCATTAACTAACTATATGCATTTAGGTTAGAAATTTGTTTTTATTTTTACCTACGACCCCCCCTGTAATCAGTCAATAACACACAGTCGGTATCAATGTAATGACGTCTATTACGCACTGTAAAAAAAACGCACAGCTGTAAAGTAAATCGCACGGCTTTCCTAGCAACATCTTAGCAACAGTCAATAGACGTCACCATTTTATTCAAAATTTACTATTTGAAAACATTCAATACGGCCATGTTTAACTATGAAAAGCCAAAACTCTAAGTACCTATATGTATTGATTATAATTGAAGAATGGACATTCGATTATCAACAATATATTAATGATTAAACGTTAGTTCTTTAATGTGCTTCTTTCATTGGTAATAGAGTAATAGAGATGGAGTTTACCAAGCACCTCTAATTATGTAACTGTTATTTCTTATGCTTCTTATAAAAAATACAAGTACAAGTAGGTCGTAGGTAAAGTATAGTACGTAACTCGTGTTGTAAAGCTTTTTACGCACTCACGGAATTACGCACTCGCCACTTTTCAATTCGTGCGTAAAATGCTTCTTACCACACACGTTACGTAATATACTAATACTCATTACTCGATTTATTGGAAACGAATAAAAATTTAACCGTTCATAAATGCACACTGGTGTTATGATTAGATCTGCATTACCCTTGTCAACTCAGGTACGGACCAAGTTCAATGGTTGACAATGCAGTAGGAAACTTTCCAATTTATGTTTATTCAATAATATTATTTAGAGTCGTCTAAAAATCTTAATCCTTGATCCTTATGATCCACTTAGTTTAAATTTCCGTGTATTTAAAATCGTTTCAAACGACGTCCATGGCGCGCCAAATCGAGTGACGTAGAACATTAAGTGTTCCTAACTGTGCAATACTTGTGTATCGATTACCGGTAACAACAGTAATGCCAATTTGAGGGATTTTCGGGGCTTCTCAGGAACAATTTTTGGAAAGATTTTTTAAACTGCATTATAAAATTATAGACATTTTCATCTATTACCCTTGTCAACTCAGGTACGGACCAAGTTCAATGGTTGACGATGCAGTAGGAAACTTTCCAATTTATGTTTATTCAATAATATTATTTAGAGTCATCTAGAAATCTTAATACTTGAGGCTTTTTTCAATGAATATTAACTTGGAACACTTAGTTTAAATTTCCGTGTATTTAAAATCGTTTCAAACGACTCGTTGCGTTAGTTGCAATTTTCTCCGCCAGAGGTCTCATCGAATTCTACTCCGCCCAATATTGGATATGTTTCTCAAAGCAGTGAAACCGAAAACGCTTCATCGTCTCGGACAAGATATCCTAAAGACGGGTTTAATATTCGGCAAAAAATGTGTCAAATATGTAACAGATCTGAAGAGAAAGGCCAACAGCGCTTAACATATGTGCAGACAGATTATACAAAAATATTGATGATTTTAAAGACCTAGAAAATTTTTTTGTCACAAGATAAAGCATTGGAAATTAGTACAAAATATATACTTTATTTGTATAGGAACAAAAACAAAAATATTGAATCAATTACGATGGTACCTGACAACGGACTCAAATCGCACACCTTCTGAGTTGCCTCCCACTGATCATGCTTTTAAACAACATCTGAAAAGGTAATAAATACTTTCCTTAGTCGCCCATGCTTATATAATCAAAATTACCTACAATAAGCTATAATATGTATCTATTATTAGGTCTGTTCGTAAAGCAGTAACACACGGTTGGAAACTGGGCGACTCATGCGCAGCGAATAAAAACCGTTCACAAAAAGACTTTGCGCATGAGTCGTCCAGTTTCCCACCGTTTGTGACTACTCTACGAACAGACCTATTATTTTAGGAGTCTGTATCAATTAAACATTTGGTACAATAGCCACATTCAAAATATGCCAAGAACCAGTGCCCGATGATGTAAGAACAATTTTGTCTATACGATGTTCAGACAAAAATTGCAACAATAATAACAACTGTACCTGCATTTCACAAGGGTTAAAATGCTGCAGTGACTGCAAATATACAAACTGCTGTAACAGCCTAGCCTATGAAATTTTATCAGACTGCGAAGATGAATACTTTTGAAATATGTTTTTTGTTACTTAGTTTAATTAGTTATTTTTCTTTTTGATTTATCAGATGTACCTATTAAACAATGTCAAATAATGATCAACATAAATATCTTTATTCTTGCGATGAAGATAATTTTAATATTAAAATTTTATATTGTTAATCTGAACTAAAGAAATAACTAAGCCATAACTTTTTTTAAAAGTTTAGGAGCTTTTATTAGTTTACAGGTCCACAATTAACGGTATTTTTAACTAGAACACGGCCTCGGCCGGCGCAGTTGTCCATGGAGATGCGGAACCTCTTAAGCTGCGTCCACATTATGTCGAATGGTGTCGATCGACAATGCCTTCTGTTGTAAAACTGCGTCCACATTATGGATCGACAATGTCGGGCCACCATGTACCGTCAAAAAAATTGAAACCTTTTTGTCCCTTTTTCACTCCACTATATTGAATTTTCGATATTTATGAAAAGTTTCTTTAAATATTTGATTATTTTTTCAACTACGGCGTTAAATGCAAACACACTGTGTTATTTATAAGATGCGACATAGGGATTCCTGTACAAAACTGTCAAACGCGAGCTAACTTTTTACCAAATAACGTTCATAAAAAATAATAACATATTTGGAAAGGTCGTTGATAAATAAGTTCAAACGCCCTTTTAATTTTCTTAAATTTGCTCTGGTTTAAAAAAAATGTATGATTATGTTTAAAAAAGTAGTAAATCATTTTCATAACACTTTTGAATACTGAAAACACCACAGGGGTAATCTAACCGCGATAAATTCGACTTTTTTAAACATAACTTTCCATTTTTTTATTAAACCAACGACCTTTCCAAATCTGTTAATATTTTTTATGAACGTTATCTGGTAAAAAAGTTAGCTCGTGTTTGACAATTTTGTACAGGAATCCCTATGTCGCATCTTATAAATAACACAGTGTATATATTATGAAGTAT
Organism: Galerucella calmariensis; assembly: GCA_910591675.1. Classification (NCBI taxonomy): domain Eukaryota; kingdom Metazoa; phylum Arthropoda; class Insecta; order Coleoptera; family Chrysomelidae; genus Galerucella; species Galerucella calmariensis. Next base: position 62,066 of record CAJUYG010000891.1, on the reverse strand, counting down.
TATTCTAAACTGGAGATTATGTGAACAAATTTGGTATTTTTTAGACGTGCACGAGGGATATATTTTTGAAGTATGCTGGCAACAGTGCACTAAATATCGTATTCCTAATATATTTCGCATCATCTTCGTTTTTAAAATTTGTATTCTTTGTGTTTTTGTTTTACTGCTGTTAGTTCTTAGTGAAATTTAGAAATAATAATTTATTATCATAACTAGCAACATAATTTTAATGTTTTATGTATAGCTTCTGTATTTACCTATTCACTTTAACACTACGAACTTCTCAAAAAGAAAAATGTTCACGTTCACTGTCTTTGATAATATTCGCTACCATAATCATATCACAACAAGACATATTGTCGGATTGGTCCTTGTAATATCCTTCTTGAGTAATGTTAAAAATATTATGGACAAAAACAAAAATTCACTGAGGTTAATAAATCAGAATGAGCCAAAATACAAAAAACACTCGAGTAAACAACACAGTAAACAAAGCCATAGTGTCTGTCGTTCGTTCCTTGTCGCATGGACACACGCGTAGTACCGAATTATACTCTGGCCTACGACAACTAATAGAAATGCGTTTACATAGCCTACAAATAATTTAAATTTTTCTGCATTTTAAATTCGTTATAGTGGTAGTTTGTGACAAAAAAATAGTTTTTTTCATACCAGTCGTTTCCATGCAAAATATTTTGACGATTTATAGTTGATTTTTGCTAATTAAAATTTAAGCCGTCATTTTTGTTTTTTCTTTTCTTCTTAATATCACACCTAAAACCATTTTTCAATAAATTCTTTTGTAAAGTCTTTTGAAAAGTATTATAATGACCATCCAAGTAATTGTGCAATAATTTAAAAATAGTTTTTAATAATGATGCCACTTTTTTAGAATTTTTAAGCTCCAATCAAGCTATAGACAGATACCGTGTGTCTATTGCCGTTTAAGAGCCTCCGTACACGAGCCACATTTTGCGGTCGACTCGACCACAGAATTGCCGTCGCGTTTCGGCGAGCTCAAGCTACCCATAAGAAACACTGTACCATACGTACACAGGCGTTCACTGCAGTCAAAACGGGCATCTGCAGTCTACTTGCAGTCGATCTCCGCCGAGTGGTCGCTGCTGCATCCGCCGTACACGAACCACATTATTGTGGTCGTATGAACCGCGTTGCGCCGTCGCGTTCGAAGTCATTTGCAACGAGTGCATCGACAAGTAGTTTGCAATGGAGAATATTTTTGATACGGATACATTTATCAGTGAAATCCAAAAATATCCATGTATATGGGATTACAAATGCGAATCCTACAGCAACAGAATTGAAAAAAACAATGCATGAGCTGACATATGCGAGAAGTTTACAGAAAATTTTGCTGAGAAATCGATGAAGGATAAAAACGATATTAGGTGATACTACAAAATATAGGATATATATCAACACCCTGTGATGTGGTTGCAGTCGCTTCAACTACACGTGCGGTTCATATGACCGCAAGTCGACCACAAAAATGTCGCTGGTTCAACCGCAAGGTGCATTTGACGTGATTACAATTTTGTGGTTGTCTCGACTGCAAATATGTGGTCCGTGTACAGCCGATCTAAAGGTAAGATCAGAGTTAATAGTATACAGGCTGGACTGTTTTTGGAGTGAACTATTGAATTATTATAATGGGATGATTATTAAAAATAAAATGCCGCAAAAGAGTTGTGTGGACGGTTGTAGAAGAAGAGATGGGGCTCAAATAACTTGCTTCAGATTTTAATTTGGTGGACTCACTGTTACGTGTTTCGTGACTTCTTCGAAGGACCAAAGTAATGATTCACTAATTACTTTAAATAAAAATCTTTAAAAACTGATATACAACAACGTGACTTGATGCCATGAGTTCTCTCTCGAGTCTGTCTCTCGGTTCGGTACTATTCGGTAGCCGTACTGCTGCTCATATGCATGCGTCTCACACAGCGGCGCCAATATAATAATATGATTAAAGCGCTAACACTCAATGTATAGTGGACGTAATATTTTTAATGCAGCTATCTAATCGTATATCCCCTTTAAGGTATATTGCGGACTATGACGGTATTGTATCGAATTACAGTCGAACAAAGAGCCGACAACTTCAAGTTCGCACAATATCTATTACAGCAAGTATACCGAATAGAGTAAAATCGCAAATTACGAATTATGAATTTCTATAGGAAATATACTTAATAATGACAGCATATGGAAATATGTACGAAAATAGAAGAGAAAACAGAACCAGAACAACAGAAGGAAGAAGAAAAAGAAGAGATTAAATAGGAATTAGTTGAACATAAAAATTAAAATTTTCTAATATTATAAAATTAATTTAAGCGAAAAGGAAATTTGTATACAATTTTTACTCGAAATACAATCTTGTCAATTAATTTTTAAATAAATTGAGGATTTTCATGTGCACACCATCTCATCAGAACGTTTCAAATATGACAACCCTACACTCACTAATACATCTGATAGAAAAAAAGAAATCAGTTTTAAAGAACTGGGGTAACATAAATTCTTCCGTCCACCAATTATTTGAAAGGTATAGCAAATTTTTTCAAAGAAAATAAAGAAAAATAGAGAATATCAAGAAACGCGTTTTATCAACAACATTTCCAATATAAGCGAAAAAAACGCGCTATCCCAATAAAAACCGTTCCTGGAACGTGCACTTCACTGGATCCATTTCTAGTAGACTATCATATCGTTGGAATGTCATAAAATGAAATATTTCATTTCACATTTTGCCACAGATATGATCTACTATGAATGGACCTTAATAAAAATTTGATAACAAAATTTTGCAGTCTTAAACTTCAAAATAATTTTGGATTTTCTAGTTGTCAAATTTTTTCTGTTGTGTCAGTTAGGGATAAAAATTAATTTCTACTTATTTTTTCTTGACAACGGTAGCTGGAACGCTACCGAAACGTTGAAATAAAGAATTTAAAAATATTGTGGTTTAATTTCCCAAGAAATTAAAAAAAAAGGTTATCCTGGTTATGCATTTACTATTTTATTTTATATTATTAGCATAAAGGAGAGAAGGCAGATTAGAGTACGAAAGTGCAAGTTGATTATTATATTTTAACGATAATTTTCTTACGTTACAAGTATCACAAACATATTCACAATACTGTATGGGTATCCATATTTATATTAAGAAGTATTCATTATACATATTATCATTAAAATATTTTCGTTCAAAAAAAGAAAGTTGGTTGTTTTGTATTAATCGAAATCAGCGAAAGCAGTTTTTCGTGCTTCTAGGTCATGCCAATGAGTTCATGTGTCATAAAATTAATCCTTGGCTAATAAATTGCGATATACGGGTGTTGAGAAACCGTTATTGAACCGTTATTCTTTGTTGGAATATTTTAGTTGAAACTGAATGGAGGTGAAACATTAACTTTATGTCATAAATTAATAGTGCTTATAGTGATACTAGATGAAGTTCAAGATGTTCGATTACTTTCAATTCACCATTAGTCCGGTCACATAAGCTGAAAAAAAAGAGGTCAACCATGGAATAGGTGTTAACAAGTGAACTTTTTGTATATACTTTTGACATTCTAAATGCTGGATTAATGGCCGATTGCACCAAGTTTTTAGAGGAATATACCTATATTGCACTAAAATTTAAGAGTAATTCAATTCCCCTTTAAGGTTGTCTTCATAAGTCGTAGATTTTCACGACATAAACTTTTCGAAAATAGTTCTAAGAAGTAAAAAAATTTTTATGTCAATTTTCAGGGAAAAATTGATTAAATAACAATAGCATAATTAATTAAAAAATGTGTGTAGATAATACCAGAATTTATTTATTCCCTCATATTCATATTTAATTGGTAAAAACAAATTTATTTTCGAGTAGGTAAGGAAGCGAATCGTGATCCTTTCTGGTAATACATATCAGCCGTTTTTAGCCCAATTTTCACTTCTACATTAAAATTATAACTAAGTATTGTCGGTACAGTTACGTAGGGTGAGACTTTATTAGAAAATTTCCTCCTCTTTAAGAAACTTTGATAAAATTTCGGAGATATTTGATCAAAATCGAACCATATTTTTGTTGCTCAATCGTTTGGAAGGTTTGCAATTTTTGCCGGACCCAATTTATCAATGAACTGGCACTTGTGACCTATTCCATTTACTAGCATTAGATTAGATATATGCTAGTATCGGCTTAAAAAATCGGTTCTTATAGTCTTTCCATTGGTGTATAGAAGTGAGTTTACTGTATGTGGAATTATTCTAAGCCAGTATGTTTGAAAAGATTATTTGAGAATTTAAAATTTTGTTTACAGATACACTATATTATTTTGGGACAGCACATAATTTACATAATGTTTAATAAAAATAATTTGAAAATCAAAATACTTCACTTATAATACAAATATCGCTACCGATCCACAGTTTGATGAATAAGATTAACAACTAACAACGCGTTCGTGTGTCGCGATTTGTATACACAAACACAAGGTTGTCGTACCGATTTACGTAGTCGTGCATCACTTGCCTTTAGTTCAATGTTACGAAACTAAGCACGTGCACAAAATGTAGGTAGATAGTACAATGTCATAATTATTGTCTAAACACTTATGCACTTATAAATTATTGCATAAGAATGTACAATCTACCACTTTTTAAACAATGATTAATATTTTTTATCAAGGTTATATTACGATTAGATCTCAAATAAGAAATGATTTCAATCTCCAGTCCTTTCATTTTTAACTTATACATAATCAACAATTTGGTTGGTTTTCCTTCTATGGGGTCAATTCTATAAGAATTGGTTGAAAAATAAAGGCACGCTGAAAAATGGGTTTTTAACGTTCCGTTTATTGAATATAACCCAATTCCAATGCTGTTACGTCAATATTTGAAGGATCCTTTAATCTTAAATTGATTCAGTTAGAGCTATTTAAAACGTTTTAATCCAAAGTCAATAGTAGGGTTTAAATTTCAACACTTGCTTACAGAATTGGTCCTTATGTCCTTTTCCAAATATTATGAAGAAAGACTCCGATTTTTGAAGTGACACTTTTTAGGCTGCAATTCGATACTTCATTTTGATGTATCATCGACCTGATTCCATATTTTTTTCATATTACTGCTTATGTACCTATACGTTATGGACACACTGTATAAGGGGAAAAACAATTCATTATATTTAAAAAAAATGTAATTAACCAAACGTGTATGAAATTGCAAAAAAAGTAAATTTAGATTTCTGGTGTCACAACTTCATCGATATATTATCTAAGATACATTTGCTACAATCAGGTGTTATATGAGATACGTTTATTTCAAATTCTTCCAACAGGTTATTATTCGGTTTTAAGGGTTACCGTCCTTCACAAAACCGGATAAATTATACCTGAAAATACTGACATAAGTGACTCACTCACGCATATGTGTAATGATTGTTATTCCTTGTTTTGTCAAGGTAAACATACCAAATAAAGGGTAAGTGTCAGATTTTCTAAATTCATCCATGGAATTAACAAAAGTCTCATCATGGTTATGTCTAGTCCACAAGCAGATCAAAAGTGATGGTCAAATGTAACTCAGCTGTTTTTACTATTTATATATGACATAATAAGTGAATTTTGACGTTACATAATTTAAAGACTGGTATCGAACAAAAAAAAGATAGTTTATTTTCAAGTGTTAAAGTTCATATAATAACCTTTTTGGTGTGCGTCATCTATTATTAATGTCCTTATACCTACACCCCCCCCTGTAATCAGTCAATAACACAGTCGGTATCAATGTAATGATGTCTATTACGCACTGTAAAAAAACGCACAGCTGTAAATCACACGGCTTCTCTAGCAACATATTAGCAACTGTCAATAGACGTCGCCATTTCATTCAAAATTCACTATTTGAAAACATTCGATATGGCCACGTTTAACTATGAAAAGCCCAAAGGGCTAAAAGTATGTATTGATTAAAATTGAAAAATGGACTTTTGATTATCAACAATATATTAATGATGATTTAACGTTAGTTCTTCTATGTGCTTCTTTCATTGGTAATAGAGTAATAGAGATGGAGTTTACCAAGCACCTCTAGTTATGTAACTGTTATTTCTTATGCTTCTTATAAATACAAGTACAAGTAGGTCGTAGGTAAAGTATAGTACGTAACTCGTGTTGTAAAGCATTTTACGCACTCACGGAAATACACACTTTTCCATTCGTGCGTAAAAAGCTTCTTACCACACACATTACGTAATATACTATCAACACATTACGTTGGAAGAATTGGAAAAAGGCAGGTCTATGATAAATCCTCATCAAAATATCACAATCATGAACCGTTTAAATGTATTACAAACGTTAACCCAAATCTTTGACTTCAAAATTTTGATTAGTTGATGTTTAAATTACGCGCAAGCGCGACCTATCAATCGGGAGGAATTATAACATTCAAAATATGATGCAGACGTACTTTCGTAGCGGCAATGTGTCTCACGTCTTTTTCTACTGTCACACTTACAGTATTATTATTTATGAAAAGTGAATATTAATCTTATTGTTAAATTTATTTAAATAATACGAAAATATGCCTAGATAAACGGAAAAACATCTGCATTTTGAAAGTTCTCAAGTATTTTCAGTATTTTCAAAAAGCTGGTAATTATTAATTTCATTGCCTTTTCGAATTTGGCTGAATACGATATGGATGGTTTTATTTATCAAATTTAAGATTAGCAATATGTCTCATTAAGTTTCGTCCAGCTGAACACCTGTTTTGGAAAAGTCTAAGACTTCAGATTTCTGATAAGATCTACTAGTAATGGTCAATCTATAAGCATTCATATGAAATCTGGGACATTAACTAAGTTGCAAAACTAGTCGAGTCGTTTTTAATACTTTTTATTTGTATCGTTTACTTTCAAGTATAGAGTGATTGATTTGTGACTTGGGGTATTTCCACCAGTTTGTATAATTATATTACCCCAGATGAAAAATAATAGCCTAGAACTTGATTAGTTTCATTGCTAAAAACCAGTTTACTTAAAAAAAAAATTGATAAATAAATCAGGTCTGCGCCGTTTACCAATTAAAAAACCTCTCAACTTGTCAATGCGACCATGATTGTACATATTGTTTTTTCTACTAGCGTGCGGAAAAGTAAGTTTGTCAAGTTCTTGGGGAGTATACTGACATTTGAATATTTAAAATATATATTTGTATGCTTGTAGCTTACCAAATGACTGAAAAATAAATAAATTTATTATAATTAATTTGTTGATATGTATTTAATAAGAAATGTTTCTTCATGTTAACTTTTGGGTTTTTTCCGCCTAGTAGAAAAAATAGTGTACCTAGCACGTGCATAAAGTGACTTTTCCGCACGCGATTGCTGGCCGAACTCGCTAAAGCGTCGTTCGGCCATCTGCAATAGCGTGAGGAAAAGTACCACTTTCTGCACTAGTTAGGTAATCTACTATAAACGACTGACGTATAGTTCGTAAATTATTGGGGGCGTGTATTAAGAAAAGAGAAGACAAACAATGACAGTTACTGAAAAATATAATATAATTATAAATAAAAAGCGAAAAAACACTAATTTGAAACTATAAAAGATTTATAATAAAACTAAAGGACCCTATTTACGTGGTCCTGTCCTAAAGCTTGGCATACGATTAAAATAATATACAAATTTGAATTATCAACATTCTTATGAAAAACCTATGTTTGGAAAGTATTTTGGGTAAAAATATCTGATAATAATCATATTTATTCTTATAAAATGAATATCTATCATGAAAATCTAGCTGAACTTTCTTCTGCTTAAAGTTCTAAATTTAGCAAAATAATCAATTTTTCAAGAAATTTTCACTTAATAGATTGATCATAAAAACAAATAATTTTGTATTTTATTACTCTTGGTTAGTGAATTCAAGTTAATAAATTTCAACTTTCTATACTCAGGTTTCAGTTTTTGCATAATTAAAATAGTAGGCTGTCGTACCAAACCAAATGAAGAAATATCTTTGTAGAATCTCAAAGATTTCCATTTTATCAACGCCTACGTTTACTAACAGATCCTATCTTCAAATTAGATACTTCTGACGAACATGATGACCATGAAACCAAGGTACATACTATATCTAATATATAAATATATAATATATTAATTATTTACTGATGGTTGTTACATTATGTAACAAATTACAGTACCTAATTGATATTTCTTATTTCGTAATATGTACGTGTGAGTTATCCTAAAACACCCATCATCACATCTGCTTTGTCAAGTTCGCTAATTAAGCTGATTTAATTTGTACTTTCATATTATTATGTATCCATTGCTCGTATGTCATGCGGAGCAAGCTTTTGTTAAAATTCACTGACGGAAACCGGAAATGGTCAGTGAAATGAATAATACAAGGGATGTGCTGCATTTTCCTCTGTGACAATGATGGTGCGAAGTTCATAGGGAATTACAAATTTTTGACATTGAACTATTCAAATTTGAACGAGCAGGCTATACGCTGTTGACAAGATCACTCGTTTCTAAACTTGGTGGATAACAAGCCGTTAAGCATGCAGAAACAGGAAATAGTCAGTGAAATGAATAACACAAGGGATCTGCAGCATTTTCCTCTGTAACAATGATAGTGCAAAGTAGTCATAGTCGACAATCGATTGAATAAATAAATAATCAAATGCAAAAAGAGCATACGCCGTGTGGCAACGCTCTGTCATTTTCTTCAGTTTTCACGAGCATTTTTGACCTACTTCGCAGCATTTGATCACAAGCCGTTTTGTTGCTCTATATCTGGATTTTTGAAAACCGTTTTCAAATTCAAAATCGGACTATCTATAACGCATCCAGACCAACTATAACATATTGCATTAAAAAATTGCAATGACAACAAAAGTTATTGTACCATGGTACCTGCTCGTCACGCACATCAAGTACAGACAATAGAATTGTTTGCTACGAAGTTTCAGCGCTATAACTTGAAAAACTACGAAGATATGAATTTTTGTAAGAGTTACAAATTTTCCAGTTTTTTTCAAATTTTCTTCGCTCCAATTATACAATTACTTCAATGAAAAATGCGTTGTATTTGTAATCTTATCATCTACAATTCGTCTTACCACATCATTACGATTACTTAGTCTGTCCCAGTCCCAGTGGAGTTGATAGCGCAGGGATCGTGGGTTTGGACCATAAAATAATTGTAAGCCATAGGCGCGACGGAACTATCTGCCTCGTAACATATACAGGTACAACCCGATTTCCTGCTAATATTTAAATCTAAGTACCTGTATTTGATAAAATTTGAAGTAGTTAGTATTCAGCAACTGTGACGTCTATTAGTCTAATTCAGATGGCTTCAAGTTCAAGTTTTTCTCCAATTCCTATTCAACGAGTACTCATTCTTTGGAAAAACATTAATCTTGTACGTTCATGATCCTCTTGTGCACCAAAACGCCATAAGTTCTGTTCGCGACATAATTACGAACTGCGCCAATATGATAGGAGAATCAACGATTTATAGATTTTTACGAGAGACAAAATGCCGGAATCTCGGTGAACCTATTCCTCACCCGGGGAAGAAATTGACGATGTTAAAAACATTGTTCGTAGAATGGTATGTATTTCGCAAAAGAAATACCAACATTGAAGATTTTGCAAGCCGCCCAAAATGACGAACTGCCACAACTATCAAAAACTAGAATATGGAGAATTCTTCATGGAATAAACTTATTGTGGGAAAAAAAGAACAGAAAATCTTTTATTATTGGTAGGCCGCATATTGTTTGATTGAGACGTGAATACTTAAGGTCAATCAGAAAATATTACAACAAATGTAAGAATAATTTCTATTTGGATGAAACCTAAATGAAGGACGAAGGGCAAGATGAGAATATACTGAATTCCCGACAAGCTGTCGGGAATTCAAGCAAAGACTACCACGAAGAAATGACAGCTGACGTTTTTGAGGAACATTTCCATTCGATCGAATACATTCCCCAGAATTCAGTTATTGTAATGGATAACTCCAGCTCATTCTCGATTAGTAGGAAAGCTTCCAACAGGCTCATGGAAAAAAACGGCGAAGATTGGGTGGTTGCAAGGCCTTAAATTTCTATGATATAATGGTGAAAATAGAACTTTTACAAATTGTTAAGACAGCGTAAGGCAAAGTTTAAAAAATGTGTAATCGATGAGATAACAAAAGGTACCTAGAGGTATTATTGTACATTTACCCCCTTACCATTGTGTGTTGAACCCAATAGAGCTTATATGGACACACGTCAAAGGTTATGTTGCCAGGAACAACAAAACTTTTGCACTTCAAGATGTACGACAACTTTTGATGGATTCATTGGCGAATTTGACTGCCGAAACTGACAAAGCGCCATAAAACATGTTGTAGCTGAGGAGTGGAAAATGTAGAGGGATCTTGACGACTTAATCAACGAAAGTACAGAAATCGAACCGTTAATTATTAACTTAGGACAAGACGATTCTTCAGATTTTTCTGATGAAGAATTTAGTTAATAATGCTGTATATATTATAGTTAAAGTAATGTTCACCTGCAATAATTTGTTATAATTTTTTTATTTTTTACAAGAATATGTTTGTACCTATATAAATTTTATTGCACAATTACTTTTAATTTTCATTATATATAATATTACCTATTGTTATTTGACCGATTAGGTTGGCCTGGTCACAATTTCTTTCTTTTTAATTTAGATACATTGTAAAACATAAATAAGAGATACAATTTTTTAATTTTTTGAGGCACCCGACCTCCGTTTTTCGTTCATTATAGGCGCTCTGTACTATCAACTTTAATAGGTTTTCGTTTCAAATATCCACAATAATATCGTCAGCAACATTTGCGAGTCAAAATTTATCAGATTCATGCTACGTTATGTATTTTACATAATGGCACAGTCCTTTTTCTACTACGATTTTTGTCAAAAAACTTACCTATTTCCTAGTATTTGTGTCAATGCGAAAATGACACTGAACACTATCACTACACCAACACTTTTTACCTACAGTCTCTGAAAAAGATAACTTGGTTATCGAAACGACAAATATTAGTGTTGGTGAGGTGGTAGTGAAATTAATGTTCACAGTCAGGCATCGCCGACGATTCCAAAATGCCCAACTTAAATGCGAAAATGGCTTGATTTGACAGTACGTTAAATTTTATCCAATCCTTAAAGTAGTTCATGATAACGTCTGGTTAATTGACGATGACAAAATTATCTTAATTATGGCAAAATTTGTGGATTTTATTAATGATTAAGTAAGGATGAAGATTCTTTAGAAATTGCGAATGTGATGGGAATATTATATTATATATATTATATAACCTAACCGCTGATCGTAGAGACGTGAAACTTGGATGGTGTGTTCTTTGTATATCGCAGGCATCCGATTTTCCATAATTGTATCCCAACGAGGGTGAAAAACGAGGGCAAAGTTTGTATGGGACAACGTGATTTCTTGGTCCAATCTATTTGTAATTTTGCATAAACAATCTTGACAGAATTGATGGAAGACGTGCTTCGTATTTCATTGAAACTCATCGCCTAAAGGAGTAAACCCTCTAGGGTTAATTGTGATTTGAAAACTCAATACGATTCTATTAAAAAACGTTCAAGTCTGAAAATTTTGCGTCTTTTAACAACTATCAATCAAAAAACTGTTGAACAACTACATTAAACTCATGGGAATCGTGCGCATAAGAATGAATAATGATATATTGAATTTGGTAACATTTATATTTGAAATGTATGACTGATGGTATTGTATTTATAATACGCTATCTTTAGTACTTTACTTTTTTCATTATTGTTCACTGGACCGCGAGGATAAGGACCCGTTTGCTGTCAATGTCGCTTTTATAGTAATTATATTTCTTTTGTGTTGAATAACGAATTTTGATTGTCAACGATCTGACTTTTGATATCGAACATTATGTTTATCAGAATGTTATGAAAATCATACGGAAAATTATTAAAGTAATTGACGGCTGTTTTTTTGTTAATTTATCCTTTACGCATCATTAATATCATACTTAACTTATAAGTTAACAAATCTTTTTCAAATTAATTGTAAAGATGTTCTAGAAGTATTCAGTATTCAGGTGGTAACTATGCAGGTATCATTAAACAATATTTCTGAATATAAAGATAGTTTGAAAACTAAATGAAAAATATACCTACAAACAATGTGTCCATAAATTAATGCATAAATTCAATATTACCTAAATAAATAGAAATTTGAAAAATGCCGAAAAAGGTCTGATTGTTTTTTGATTTTTATAAGGATGGTATTTTTTTCAACATTTCATACTGAATAATTACCGATATCCAAATCCTTGCATAATCCCCGCACTGTACAGTGTGGTTCGTGTACTACCGACGAAATTAAATCTTGTAAAAAATGTGCACCAAGAAGTGTAGCCTACCTTTCTTCGGAACATCACTAACGTGCCTTAATTCTCTGTATTTTCTTTCCATTCTGTTTACCATAGATTGAGAGATACATTCACGATCTGGATACATTTAATGAAATAATGTAAATGGTTTTTCATTATAAATTACCCACCCCCTATCATCGTTATTATCACTTTTAGAAAAAAAGTCTTGTATGAAAGTTGTTTGGTTACAGCTGAATTCTCGCAATATTCTATAAAAAGTTCAGTAGCGTGCAAATTTAAGGGGATACAAAAAATAATAGTTCTTTTTTAAATGGGACACCCTGTATATTTGAACATTTTTTGAATGTTCTCTTTTTTCTGATTCCTTGTAACGTTTTTGAGTTATGAAATATTGTAAATTTTAGTTTTAGTAATTACCGTAAATATGAAAAAGATAATTTATTAAAGTAAGCTATGAAAATGACAACTAATATGTTTGATAATTGTCATTTTTCATATAAAGTAATTAAAATCTTTCTCAGTAAGGAAGAAAAAGTCAAAATATATACCTACCTATACAAAACAGAAAACAAATATTTATTTAAGAGAATTTATAAACAATAAACTTACAAAGGATATTCCAGATGTCCACCATTATTGTTAATGCATAATTGATAACACCTTATATTATTTATAATAACATTGCAGATGAGTCCATAACTTTCATTTAGTTTGTTAATTTCAAGTTGAATCCTTGCTTTAATCACTTGTATATTATTATTATTAATAAAATCTTCCTCCTCTCTGTAAACATGTTAATTATCAAACATATTAGTTGTCATTTTCATAGCTTGCTTCGATAAATTATCTTTTTCATATTTACAGTAATTAGGTACTAAAACTCATAATTTCAACATTTCATAACTCAAAAACGGTACAAGGTAGGGGTAACATATATATTTTTGGAATCAGAAAAAAAGACCATTCCAAAAATGTGAGAATATACAGATTGGGTAATTTCTCATAGATCCTTCCTGGATTACACAAGTACGACAAGGAAAATATGAGAAAAACAGCTTGAAAGAGAGAGAAAGTATTATTGTAGGCGCGCATCAGAGGCGTGTACCCAGGTCCAGAGGATGGCCGAATGTTGATTGCTCTTTACAGAGAGAAAGAGAATAAACTAGTAGGTGGTATTCAGAACGGACAATAAACATTCGGCCATCCCCTAGAACTGGGTATACGCCTCCTATGCGCGCGCACAGTTATACTTTCTCCCTCTTTCAAGTACTGAATACCCCCTACTAGTGAATTCTCTTTCTCTCTGTAAAGAGCAATCAACATTCAGCCATCCTCTAGACCTGGGTACACGCCTCCGATGCGCGCCTACAGTTATACTTTCTCTTTCTTTCATGCTGTTTTTCTCATATTTTCCTTGTCGTACTTGTGTAATCCAGGAAGGTTCCATAAGAAATTACGCGATCTGTATATTTGCACGCTACTGAACTTTTGATAGAATATTAAGAAAACTCACCTATAACCCAACAACTTTTATGTAAGACTTTTTTTTCTAAAAGTAATAATAACGATGATAGGGGGTGGGTAATTTATAATGAATAACCCTGTACCTACATATCTTTTGTCTAGTCCACATTATACCGCCAACATTATTTAAATGTTAAATATTAAATATTTATAAGTCACAATTTGTAGGTGATCTGTGTCATCTGTGACACAGCTGGACTAGACACAACCTAAATTTTAATAATAGATTTTAATAGATCAAATGAATATAAAATAATAATAATAATAAATATTTGTTTGTACTTTAAAAATTAAGGTTATATTTTTAAAAACAATGTATCTATAAAATATAATGCCATTATACGGTCGAGCACTATTTATTTAACCCTTTCGCTGCTCAAGCCTGATATATTCGCAAACTTTTTCCGTGTCCTCAGTGCGCGAGACGTTTATACAGTGTGTCTACTTAAGTTGGAACCATATGGAAAACTTTTTTATTAGTGGTTTTATGAAAAAAGGTATTCCTGATAAAAAGTTCTGCATGGTCCAAAAGTTGAAATGCAACCATCAGATATCAATTTTTTCAAGCAGTATACGAGGTTTGTCAAAAAATTTGAATTTTGTGCAGGAGTAAAGTATCCCTCGAAGTATCCTTAATTTTTAAAATTTTATAAAGTAAAGTTGTTTCGAATTAAAAGTTATATTCAAATATTATGCAATTACAGCCATCTATTATGAAAATTCAGGTTTTGTGATTATTCTCCAATAATTACATATTAATTATTCTGGCTGGATACAATTTAACGCAATCTAGGATGCCCTGACATAAAGTATGTGACAGTGAATGTCAGAGTGAGTTGTTGTTTATAACATCACAATAAAAATGGCAAATTTACTAAATCGTGAAGAAAAAATAGAACTTGTGTTAATTGTTGTAGACAATTACAAAACACAAATATTTTCAATAATAGACATCCGCATAGAAACATTATGCATTCAACAGTAACAAAAATTTTAAATAAATTTAAGGCTAGTGGAAGTATAGAAAATAAATTTAAGAAAAAACGCCGAAAGCGGGTTGCGAATGACGACACTGAATTTAAAGTGATGCTTTCTGTTGTAGAAACCTAAAAATGTCATTAAGAAAGAGGGCCACTGCAATCCAAACTACTTCAGTAAGTAAAGATATAGTTGGTTCGGTGAATCTTTTCCCATGCGTCATCATTCATATACAAACGCAATACATCAATACATTAAATTACACGTAGGTTGTAGATTGATGTTTTGATCAGGATGTGGCTAAAATGACGGTGTGCGTTATTTATTAATGAAGCTAGATATTTGTAAATATTTCACAGCCATTTAGCGATATGCTACCTAAACCTTTAGTTTGAAAAAACTGTTAGTATTCCAGAGTTTTATAGGGTTAATCTGCAAATTCACTTGCATAAGAGTTAGAATTAATAACAATTTCCTCAGTAGAAACTTTGCAAATCAGAATTGCCTTTTTAGTGTTATGGCTGGCAACCTATTGGGCCGTCCCACCCATACGGTTCAACAATGAAAAATAGAAATCTTTTGGGTTGTGGAAATAAATAACAAATATTTTGAATATGTATATTTAAGACTCATAAATATAATATACAATAAATTTCATTTCATTTCCTTCATAGAATCAGAGCTATTACCAGTATTTATATCTATGGTAATTGGTTGAATGCTAATATCAACTATATTTTGCTCTCGGGCATACCACTTTTCTATAATTTCATGAGTATGCCTAACACATTTTTCCTAAATTTGTTGATCACATTGTTGCAGTGCCTCTTTCCACATATTTATAACAGAGCTATCTGAATACCCATCTTTACCAATATATTTATTGTAATATGACTTGCAATTTGCCCAAATTAATTCAATAGCGTAGAATCCACAATGATATGGCGGTAGTCCCAGCACTTCATGACCATAGTCTCGTAGTAACTCATCAATTTTATACACGTTTCCTTTTCCATTAATTTTTGCAATTTGTAGCAATTCAGGTTTTGTAAGTTTTGTATCAAACTTAATGTTGTTTGTTGTCAACCATATAACAATCTCATTTTTTGTCGAATTAGTAGGAGGTTGCTTTTCTAAAAGAACACTATGATATGGAGCATTATCCATAACAATAAGAGATGGCTCTTCTAAGTTGGGAATTAATTGAGTAGGTACTAATCCATTTCATAAATATTTCATTGTTCATTTCTCGATGGTAATCAGCTACTCTAGATTTTGAACAGAATAATAAACTTGCTTCAGAGACAAATCCTTTGGTAGAACCAGCATGAACAATTATAAAACGGCTACCATCATCATCTGGTTTACGTACACTTTTAGTGCTGTTGTCTTGCCAAGAATATGTCCTCCATTTCTTTTTTCTAACTCAAAATACTCCAACACATTTAGAACCAGCTCCTGTGCGTTTTTCCAGGCATACCTATTCTTAAAAAAAATCATTCATAAATTGTTCTGGTCCTTCAGAAAATCAGGTCAATATTTTCTACATTGGTGGAAGCAAAATATGTTCCATACAATTCAGTTTGATGGAATTCTATCCATAACCATGATGAAATGTCAATTTAAGGTTAGTTTTCGTTGCGAAGTAAATAAATAATAAGTAGATAAATAATCTTTACTTACCACAATAATTCGAACACTCGGGAGTAAGTAAGTCGTTATAACAACTGTTTTCTCAATTAAATTTATATGCAAGGGTAAAAAAAGTGAGTAAAAATGTGAAATAAAAATGTAAACAAAGTCTTTGGTCTGTCAACGTACAAATTCGCGTTAAACTTATCGCCGACATTCAACATATGGCTATCTCTGTTTGTTATATTATGTTGTAATGGAACAAACGGTTTCATTTCGGGGGCTTAGACTCTGTGAGTAGGAAAAAGACGTACTACAAAAAGTAGTATGTGAATAATTTCATACATGGGAAAAGATTCACCGAACGAACTGTACAGTGGAAATATTTTGTAAAAAAATAAATATCATGCATACAAACCGTAATTTGTACACACGTTACTACCAAGGGATTACGATATTCGTTTTGAATTCTACGCTCTGATCCAAGGAAAGTTGGTTGAAGTCCCATTTTTTACAAGAAATATAATATTTTCCGATGTGGCAACATTTTTATCAAACGGAACCGTCTCATCACAAAATTGTCGCTGGTGGTCTAACAGTAATCCAAATTTTGTAATAAAAACTCGTAACCTGCAATATTCTTTAAAAACTAACGTATGGTGTGGTGTATACAAAAATAAATTAGTTGGGCCTTTTTTTTTCGACATTCCTTAAATGTCGTACATTACTTACAATTA
The DNA here is from genome assembly GCA_910591675.1 of Galerucella calmariensis. Taxonomy (NCBI): domain Eukaryota; kingdom Metazoa; phylum Arthropoda; class Insecta; order Coleoptera; family Chrysomelidae; genus Galerucella; species Galerucella calmariensis. The sequence continues at coordinate 44,725 of CAJUYG010000891.1, read as the reverse complement.
TTAGAAAATCAAGTACCTAAGTGATTTTTTGCACGACCTTCCTTTACAAGAACGTATGACAATTTGGTTCCAACAAGACGGTGCTTCCATCCATAGTACATTAAACGTTAGAGTACTTCTTGAAAATATGTTTAATGGGAAGGTGATTCACAGGTATTCAGATCTTTTTTGGCCTCCTAGGTCTGCTGATTTGACTCCTCTTGACTTTTTTTATGGGGTTACTTGAAACAGCAGGTTTATCAGCGAGGACCATTTGATGATGTAGACCATTTGGAGAGGTTTATTTCTGAAGAATGCCAAAAAATTACTACAAGTATGATATGGAAAGTGATACAAGAGTTTGACAAAAAAACAATTAAATTTTTACAAAGAGAAGGTGGATATGTCGAAGTTGTGGGACATTGAATTAAAATTTAATCAAGTTTGTTTCTTTTTAATAAATATTCTTTGTATGGATTTTTAAATTACTATAACAAATAATTATTATGCATTCATTACGTATGTAAATTGCAAGGTGGTTCAAAAACAGTAGTAAATAGAGATAAGAGATAAGAGAGATAAAGTGTATCCAACCAGAATAATTAATATGGAATTATTGGTAAATAATCACAAAACCTGAATTTCCATAATAAATGGCTGTAATTGCATATTTGAATATAACTTTTAATTCGAAACAACTTTACCTCATAACATTTCTCTGAATTGTTAAAAATAAAGATACTTTACTCTTGCACAAAATTCAAATTTTCCAACAAACCTCGTATACTGCTTGAAAAAATTGATATCTGATGGTTGCATTTCAACTTTTGGACCATGCAAAACTTTCTATCAAGAATAACTTTTTTTCACAAAACCACTAATAAAAAAGTTTTCCATGTTGTTCCAACTTAAGTAGACACACTGTATACGCAAGCGTTTATTTCTAAGTTATGTGCTGAAATCGATAATTTCCGCTATCGTATGTCGCTTACAATAAATATCAGACAACGATTCGGCCAATAAAGACCAAATCACGTGACTTCATTTCACACGTTTTGAGCATAGACAAATTAACAAACTTGAGCACTGGGGAACCCTCAACCCGTCATGAGATTTAGGTGTCAAGGGTGTTATGTTCCATTATGAGTACTCTGCTTCACACTGTGAAAAATTTTTAGTTTTCTGATAAATGCTTAATAATGTTTATATTTACAAGTTATAAGTATACCTAATAAATGTTATATTGCGATTTCTAAGTTTTTATAGCGTTTGCGGATATATACGTTTGGAGCAGTTTGGTGACGAATTACCATGTTTGAAAATATGGTTTTTCGTGCACGTGCTGCTCAAGACGGATTTATCCGCAAGCGCTAAATAATTGGACACTGCAGGGTTAAAAGGGTTAAGGTCATCACAATTACAGCAAGGCAGTAAATTCATGTTTCCAATAACTCTCTAATAAGGTTGAATGAAAAAAATAGTGCCCTTATCTTTACACTAACTATTGTTATATTAAAATATTCCTACACAGTCAAATGTATCCCCTAAACTAAAGTAGTATATATGATACATTTTTAAATAATTTCGTATTATCTAGATGGTCTGCATAGTCTTCGTCCAAATCATGGCCAAAAATAATTGATTTCTTTTATATTTTAATTGTCCCAAATATTTTTTTATATGGAACATAAACAAACCATAATTTGCCAACATACTTTCTATCACAATCTTTACAGCTAATTACATACATTTCCAGCAAATTATTATCTTCTAGGATTCTTAATCTTTTAAGGTATAATTAGAACTATTAACAAATCTATTCTCTATTAAAAATATTTCAATTCTTTTGTTTAAACGTATTTTAATTTAAAAGTATCAGAAAAAGAATGTTTAAACCCATGTCGATTAATGGCAACATACAAACGATTATCTTCTTCACAAGATCAACTTCATTACAGGTTATATATTTAAACTAAACTCGTAAAAATCTGACCATTGCATTGTACTGACATATTGACTTGATTCATGCGAATATGGTTGATGACGTATCAGTTACGTGTACTTAGGTAACTACTCAGAGTTTTTAATATACTTAACTTATTTTGGTAACATTAACACTAAAAATTAAAGATCATTTTAATCCCCTATCGATGAATAACGAATAGAGCAAGTTGAAGTAGATATTTTTTCAGTGATTTTTTAGTAAAATATATGCAATATGATTAAGAAGTTTCATAAAAATTTTTTAAATGATGTTAAATATTAATGATATGATATAAATTTTGAAATTATGACACATAGTACAACAATCTAATAATTATAAAGCTGCTAATAAGTAGATACATAAGAGTTCTTTGTTCCCTACTGTAAACATAAACAATAATAGAATTTTTAATAGCAAATTAATGTAAATATTAGCAATGATTATACTTCTACTTAAAAATGTAAATGTATTCAACGAGTAATATCTACCATTTACATTTTACATTATTTATTATAGTAGCACAGTAACAACTATATAGCGTGATGGCAACTTATCTAAAAAAAATTTCTGAATACGGTTTGTCCGAAAATCTTTCTATAGAATTATTAATTATAATCAGTATTACTCAACTTGTAATTCACAAAGGGGCAAAAAATTTGTAAAATGTTGAGTGGTTGGTGTTTAGGAAATAAAAAAATATTGACTGATACTTATTTTATACAGGGTAATAAATTATTCTAAAATGTGAATACAATAATAATTATTTGCAAGATTCAAACATATAAACATTTTTCTTAATACTTGAAAACTCTTGAGATTGAAAACGCAATATTAAATATCTCTTTAAAAGTAAAATTTATATATAGGTATATATTATTCATGTATGTCATGTTTTCTTTTTTAGGGTTTACCCAAAGAGTAAAAAACGGACTCACACTTGGCCGGTTCTTTTATATCTTTACATTCTTCTCTTAAGTATTGTTTTCATTTTAGCCACTAAAAGCCACTGAAGTATTTGTTTTATATAATAATTTAAGAAAATATTGTGTGGAAAAATGGAAATGTTTAAATAGAAGAAAGGAAAAGAACAAGAAGAAGTGAAGACGACATCCTAAAGGAATATAATATAATTTCGAACTTAACTCTATTGGGGTTCCAATATAACCACTACTTTACGTGACGCCAAAAAACGGAATTAGATTGTTGTGCATTGTTTATACAAGCCTAACGTTACTCTGTCTCTAAAAATTACAGCGATTTTAGGGAAAGGGATAATTTTTAATAATGATTGTATCATTGAATTTAATTTATTTTTGCAAATGTGAGGGTTATTCAATTCTTAGATAAGTGAAACACTTGAATCGAAACACCAGTCATTTCACCCCAACAATTATATTGTGTTAGCTACTACCAGAGATTTTTCAATTAAATAAGAGAAATTAGAAATAATTTGACAAAATTCAACCACATGAGTTTTCAAACTATCAACATTCGTGCATATATTGCAAACCATTTAAAAGTAATCAAAGTAGTGATTAGAAATACTTTAGTGAAAATGTCGGGAGGGGTGATCCCGTTGGAGGTGGAAAAGTTTTTTTGTGATATTCGGCGTAAATATCCCATTATGTTAAAAAAAATTGAATGGAAAGTTGTAAATAACTAGAGTTTAGATCTTTTGCCTCCAACACATTTTAACATAAGCTCAAAGTTTGGAGTAAAACGCAAAAAATAAACTTTTTCGTTTTTATTTTCAACTCCGCAAAAAAATCCAAACATAAAAATTGGAACTATTGGAGTTTTTTGTTATCCGAAAATGTAGATTTATTTTAGAATTGCCTTAAAAACCTATTAATGAGTATTCATTATAATAATTTTTGGAAGGTATGTCAATAATATATATATATATATATATATGAATTTTATTGTTTTGTGTGTTATTATTATTATTAAAATTTTTTTATTTATTGTATTTATGTGTTTGTTTGTTGGGCGCCAATGATTTTTTTGAAATCTATTTTATGTTAATGGTATCATATACCACTTACCGGTTTTCTGGGACTCTTCAACACTCAGGGTGAGTTCAGGTATTAAATACTTTATTTTTGGTTATTTTTTTTTTTAATTCTGTCTACCTTTTTAATTTTTATTTTATTTTTTACTTTAATTATATTCGAAAACTTTTAAGGCCGGTCCTGTGTCCTTGCCCTTGAAAATGTTCAATAGTGTATTAAGTTTGCCAACTTTTGCCAACCCGTATTGATACAGATTTAAAAGTAAATATGGAGACAAAAATTTTTTTATTTTACTCTTATCTAAATGGCCTTTCACTGCTGAACATTCATACTACTGAAAATTAAAAGCTAGTTCTTACGCTAGTTATGCAACTCTAACACAAAATGTGTAAAAAAAATAGTATACAAATTTATCTTTGGAAACATGTGTTTCAACAAAATGGACGAATCTATTACCTCAACAATGAGAGATAAATATCAGAGTTTTATTATCACCACACACATGTAAGTTGATGACTCAAATTATAATTTATCAAATACCTTTTCTTCTTCTACGTTTTGAAATTCTAATAATTACTTCCTTTTATGTTTCAGACCGCTCTGGGCCTGTCAGTCCTTGATTTGGATTGCTTCGCTCAGGTTCTGTCGTCAGCTTGGAGAATTCTCAGTATAAATGGCCTCTAGTTTCCATTTATGGTTTATTTGGAAGGTTTATTAACTTAAATGGATATTTACCACGGGATTTTTAACAGGAACTTGTTGAAAAAGGTTAGTTTCACTTTTTATATATATTTTGAGTTGTTTAATTTTATTTTAACTTAAATTTTTAATTATTTTTATAACATTAAAAAAATTTCTTTTTAATTCTGTATCTTTTTTCAGCTCAGGGACGCCTTCCTCCCCGTTTCTAATCAATAACAACGTAATTCTTTTTTTCCAAAATCAACAACCATGTGTCTCTTAGTTTTAAGTTTATTTCATATCAGCTGACCAATCAAATTCATTTAATAATTTTTAATTTTTATTACTTGACTTGAATATTTAATTTTATGTTCCTTTTTTTAATATGAAAGTTTATTATTAATATCTTTAAATACTTCATTATTGTTTTTATCGTTTAATTTAAAAATTTTAAAAATTATTTGACATTTGTTTTTATTTCTGTTACTAAGGTCTTTTCTTCCGTTCAAGTTGACAAATCTAAATTCACTCCATAGACAAAATTAATATATTTCTCTATGGTTCACTCTTAGTTATCTATGTTCATAGATATACTCTTTCTATTTTTGTGTCAGATTTTATAACCTAACTAATATTTTTTTATTTTTCAGGTTCTTTCTTTTTAGATTAATATTTGCCAAGAAACCTTTTATAAAGCTTTTGAAGATTGAAGACTCTGAAAAATTCATATGAAAAGGATTTTAATAATTTAGAAAGAAGTTATCAAGATTTCTGTTTTAAAGTTCGGATTAAAGTTCAAATATATTTCAGGTGATTGTTTATTTTTATATATAATATATGTATATATATATGTATATATAGTCAGAAAATTTACATTGAAAAACCTTTATTATTCAGTTTAATCCATTTTTTTGCTAGAAGAGGTATATTTTTATTGTTTTATATGATGGCTTTAGGGAAAAAATGAGCGGCAGATGTGTTGCCCAAAGCAAAATAAGAGAAACTTTGTGCAACTTGAAAAATCATGAACTTCTCAAAGACAACCTAACTTGACAAAAAAATTCAGGGAATAAAAAAACTGCAATTGTGGCATTTTTCATCAAAAAAGAAGAACTAGACTTCCTCGAAGAATTGGAAATTAGAAGACACTTATGAAGCCCAAAATATGAAGTCGTCAATGAACAGATAAATCTAGGGAGCTCTTCATTATTAAATTGTGTTGTTAAGTAACAATTGTAATGAAATTAGAAGACACTTATGAAACCCACAATATGAAGTCGTCAATGAACAGATAAATCCTGGGAGCTCTCCATTATTAAATTGTGTTCTTAAGTAACAATTGTGATGATGGTTTATGGTTTCCTATATCACTGCACAGGTGTACTGATCTTAAATGAGAAAAAGATATCCAGGACTGTCACTTTGTAACAAAATAACGATAAAGATTCCCTAGCGGAAAGTGACCGTTTTACAGACTTGGGTTTTGTGCAGAACGATATTTTTCAAATCTCAAAATAATAAAAAATTATTCAAGATGTATCATGGGGCAAAACCGACTAAGTAATCTAGCTATCATTTCAATAGAATCGGACCAGCTATAAAGGAATTAGACACCGAAGATTTAATTAAACAATTTGCAAAAATTAAAGCACGAAAAGTTTAATACAGTTAGCTAAAATATTAATAACAATAACTAATACCTGGATAGTAACCTTTAAAAGGTGACATGTGACAGTATGTATGAATTTATAAATAACAGTCTCTTTCAAAATCTGTAAAAATATAAAGAGTGTCCCATTTAAACTAAAGAAGTTGATGGCATTTCCGGTTAAACCGGAAGAATATCATTAACAAAAAAAAGTACATCACATGCATTTTGTTCCATTGCACTTACCTGCAAATTTTCATAAATATCGTTCTTTTCGTTTAAAAGATATTTACTTGGTTGCTTACTTTATCCCGACCCCGTATGTCGTGTATACTTGTAAATTTATTATAAAAATGAAAATAAATTCATGAATATACCTTTTGAAATTATTTTTCAATCAAGGATAATAATACCTAACTTAACCCGTATCTGAACTCACATATGAACGTAATACAAATTTGGAGCGTCATTTTAAATCATGTTTCGCGATTGTTTCTCTATAATTAACGTCGTCCTAACTATCTACCCTGTGTTATGTACGTAACAAGCATACCAAATGTTTACAATGTAATTCCGCTATTTCGGATTGAAAAAGCTGTTTTATAATAAAGAAGCTTCACTACACAAAAAATAATTTATATTCGTAGTTATGTTTAACTTACAATCGCTAACTATTTAGTAGTTTACAAATTTTTATTACCAATTCATCATCTATCCTGTAAAATTCCACCCGATGCGCAACGAACCCCTAATATTAATTCACCCTTTCATATAACCAAGGCCGTAAGTTCTAACAGGATGTTTAGAAACGGATTGGACCATTTAACCTAGTTATTCGATCCCCTACTATACAAAACAACTGTTCTCACTCACTGCATCCCCTATTGAAATAAAACATGCTTGATTGAAAAAAAATTGCAATTGCACAGATGACGTTGCAGCAATTTCAGAAGAATAGTGTCAGAATCACAATCAAGCGTGGAAAAAAACAGATTAGTCAATATTGGGCAAATGTTGGTTACAAGATAACAAATAAATGATAATGAAGTTTTTTTTGTCCGTTTTTGTTATTAACCTGCTAACGAAACCAACAAATAGTAGCTAGCCATGAGACAATTTATTTTCTGAAAATGATAACCCATTGAAATTTCTTAACGCACCATGATAATCTCGGAAAAAGTGATATCTACGAAGTTGGTAAGCAAAACATGCTATTAAAATGATTATAGCGCAGCATAGTGGTAATCTATTATGTCTTCAACTATTTGTGTGTAGATATTATAATCGAGTGTATTAAAGCAACAGAGAGAGAGAGAAAGCAAGAGAGGTATCGTGGCAGGCGGTGCAGTTGCATTTTGCAAATGCCGATCTGGTTGGCCATGACCATGACATTGTACGACCTCTGCTACATTGCATGAAAGAGTTATTGAGAAGGCAGGTGTAGTTTATTTAGTTTTGTTAGAGAATTGCGGTTAACGTAAAATAGATTATTAAATGATACAAAATGTGCAAGTGCTTTTACAGAAATACCAAATAAATAGTGCATTAATACATATATACGAAAGTGATAAACTGGGTGTATAACTGACAACACCGATACCGTTGTTTCAGGTGACATTCAGGTGAAGAAAATTGAAAAAATTTGCTCTGAAGGGGTTAAAGAACATAAAAATCAATTTTCTATAAACAAATATATACACAACGAATTCTAATTTCAGGTAGTGTGCAATCCGAAAAAATCCATTCTTCTCGAGGTTCTTCCATTTAAAATAAGTGTTATTAAAATTTTAAATATAACAGAAAATATGTTTCACTATGTCTGACACTTCTATCAGTGTCAAGCTTACTGACAGCACAAAAATTTATACAACAAACGACTAAATTCAAGGCAACTAGATACTAATTACATAGCTACAAAAGAGTGTTAAATTGAAAACCCCATTTTAAAAGCATTGGTCATTTACGCACGCTTTTCAACGTATGTATAATGTATGATTTCACTTTTTTTTTTGTTCGTAAATGACTAATGTTAAAGGTGGTCGTAGATAATAGTATTTTATGCAACGATCATGTAATGATAGCCATTAAGACACGAGCATGTTGTAGGATATGTATATAATATGCGAGTGTATTAATGGCCATTACATGAAAGTTGCATACAATATTTTTTCTACTACAATTAAAATGAATTATTTAATTAATAATTATCATTTATTATAAAAAACAAGAATTATTTGACAGCTGTCAAATTAAGTGTCATTTAATAAGTCTGTTCGCCTGCAATAAAAGTGTAGCACCGAGCTATATAATTTTGAAAAATTCAGGTCCATCTGTGAAAAAATGCGTGTAAAATTGCTAAATTTGGGACTATCTATGTATATTGCATTTGTATACTGCAAGATGCATTAAAACATAATTAAATTTAAAAAAATCGTATAGCTCAGTGCTACACTTTTATTGCAGGGAACAGACCTAATATAATTAATTTCAGAAATGTCAACCAGGTATCCATGGCTATATTAAATATTGTGCGAATGTCGCATTCCTATTGGCTTAAAAATCTGTATCATAATGAAAATTTGTATCATAATGAATATCATTATGATACAGACTTTTCATAAGTATATTATAAAACAGGAGTAGAAAATAGCATATTATGCAACGATCATGTATTAATAACCATTTCATGAGAGTTTCATACACTATTTTCTTTACGAAGAAATTTAATTTAAAAAAATATTAAAAAATGTACTATCCGGGACTCGAACCCGGCACGTACAGATCGAAAACAACCTTATGCGGTGCCTTTCCCAACTGTGCTACGAAACTATGTTGAACTATTAGTGTATAGGAATGTTACTGTTATACAAAATTAGTAATAAATTATTGTGAACTAAAATTGTTGAGTTTAAATATGTACTTACCTTGGTCATTAAGTATTTTTGGTCTGGTGCTCGACATTTCTTTTAAAAACTGACGCAAAAGATTTAAACTGTTATAGTGTCTGCCTACTTGGTTATTTGAAAATATAGATTTCTATTGGTAAATTTTTCAGTTTTATAATGAAAACCAGTGTTATAATGAGTTTCATTATGAAACTGAAAATTGACATTTAATTAACAACTTATAGTTATAGGAGTAGAAAAATAACTATTTCGTGTTTGTTCCACAGAACTGTCTAGAGTCAAACCTACATACTTGACTTCTTATCTCCATTCAACCTCTCGCTCCCATCAAGTTTAATGGTTTTGAGCTTTCCTTTCTTAGTGAAGGCTATTAATAAAGTTTTGGTGGGGTTGATGTCGATGTCGAGAGTATAGGCAGCCTTATACATAATGGTAATAGAATTTTTATAATGTATTTCATAATTTAAAATTCTATTGTGCTATTCATAATGGAAACACGAATATGAAAATAATTTCAATTATTTAACACAATAATTACGAAATAAAATTTTTTAAAATAAATATGATTTTTTTTCCTTGCTTGTTAAATGCTGTTATCAGATATAGACGACACGCCATACAACTTTCCATTTGGATTGAGATATTTTAATCAATGACAATGATATTTAGGGAGAATGTCAACTCCACCACGAACCTCAGGTAGACGAAAAAGGCCGGTCAGCTCCACAACCGATTTCAAGCCGAGGGATTAAATAGATAAGAGGATAATCTTTATAGTACCATAAAATATTTTGCTGAGTTTATAATTTTTGAAGAAAATAATTCAGTTTGACATTTTGTATCATAGAAAAGATATAACCGCTGTTAAATAAAGTTAAAAAAATGCATAGGTATTTGAAATTTACTAAAATACGTACATCAAATTGTTATATATTCAAACCTATTACGGAAAACGAGGATGCAGCCTTTCTCACAAATACGTACATCAAATTGTTATATATACAAATTTATTACGGAAAACGAGGATGCAGCCTTCCTCATAAATACGTACATCAAATTGTTATATATACAAATTTATTACGGAAAACAAGGATGCAGCCTTCCTCTCAAATACGTACATCAAACTACTACATACTCAAATCTATCATAGAAAACAAGGATGCAGCCTTTCTCTCAAATACGTACATCAAACTACTACATACTCAAATCTATGGTTTAACAGAATTTCATTAAAAGATTAGCATGGTGGACTTGACCGGTGACCTTAATCCCCTAAAATAAAATTTCTACCTGAATTTATGGACGTGGTGGAGATCGGTGTTATCGAAATGCCTCCCGTTTTTTCAGGTACCTATTTTCATAGATGAAATGCCTCCCGGGTACAATCGAAATGCCTCCGGGTCCTTAATCATTTATGGTAATATTTTGTGTGCTTAATCTTTGTATAATGACACAATGTTGCCAAATTATAATTTGAATAGGTAAATATATATCTATTTTTATTTTTCTAATTCTTATGCACTGTACATAAAATCTGTTAACAAAATATTTCAGAGTACGACATTTTTGTTTAGAAAATAAAATTGTTTACAATTAAAAACAAAGCCGAAGTACACTTAGTTGTTTATAATAAATATCCTTTCTATAATGATGTGATTACTTAATCAGTGTACATTTTTGTTTAGAAAATAAAATTGTTTACCATTAAAAATAAAGCCGATGTACCTACACTAAGTATTCTAATTGTTTTGATCTAACACGATTCTAATCTCTAATCTATTCCATGAATAGGGTAGTTTGCACCTACTAAATCTGGTAATTAGTTGTTTATAATAAATATTCTTTCTATAATTATGTGATCACTTAATTTTTGTATAAATACTTCAAGTTTATTAGTTCTTGTCTCAGTTTTGTCGATTTAAAGCTTGTATCAGTTTGTCAATTTTAAGTTCAAATTGTGTTTAAGTGGATTAAGTTATAATATTCGAAATAATGGAATCAACGATGTGTTCGAGTCAAAAGGGCAAACCTTTAATATCAATTGATGGTTTCACATTCGGTTTTCAAAAAATGTTGGCCAAAGATACGGTAAAGCGATGGACATGTACTAAGAAAACCTGCAAAGCATTTGTGAAAACGCAGGGATGTGACAATTCGATAATTGAGTCGATATTAGATCACAATCACGAGAAGTTGTCTGCCGAAGTGTCCAATAGGAAAGCCGTAAGCAATTCGATAAAAAGAGCAGCCGTGGAAGATATCAACGAAAAACCAATGAAGCTCATATGTAAAGAACTTAAGAAGACGAATATAGAGACATTTACTACCAACGATATCTATAGGGTGAGACAGAATTTATATTACGCTAGAACAACTAATTCTTTAATTAAACTTCCTAAAAGTATATCTGAATTTCATATTGCTATCGATTCAACTTCGATTATTACAAATAGGAACGAAAATTTTATAATTAAAAATGACAAAGATAATCACATTGTTATATTATCCTGTTCTTCAAATCTTTCTTTTCTTTCGACTGTTTCCAATTGGTATGTCGACGGAACTTTTGAGTACTGTCCTCGCTTTTTCACCCAATTGTTCACTATACATGGCTTAAAAAATGGACATTATATTCCTCTCGTCTTCTGTTTACTTGAAGATAAAAAGTCATCTTCTTATTATCTCGTGTTTAAATATATCATAGAAGAATGTATTAAACTCAATTGCCCTGTATCCCCTAAAGTAATAACTTCAGACTTTGAAATTTCTATACATAATGGTATCCGTAAGGCATTCCCTGAAGCAGATCTTCGTGGATGTCGTTTTCATTTGGGTCAGGCTTGGTATAGAAAGCTTCAAGCACTGGGCTTAGCTCCAGAATACCAGAAAAAAGGTGCTGACTCAAGTGAAATTACCCATTTTCTGTCATATATTTTTGGCCTATCATTCTTAGATCCTGAAGAAGTTGGCGATTTTTTTGCAATAGATTTGTCCGAAATTAAACCAGTCGATGAAAGGGTCACTCAGTTTTGTGATTATCTTGTGGATAATTATATATCGGAAAATTCGAAATTTCCGCCACATCTCTGGGCTGAGCACTCTTCATCTTTAGAAAGAACCACAAACCCATGTGAAAGTTTCCATTCCAAGTATAACTCGTCTTTCTACTGCCCTCATCCAAATATAAATAATTTTATTGAGATTATTTTACAATTTCAAATAAATACCTATATTAAAATAAATTCTGTCTCGGTACCAAAAAGAATTGTTGAGGAAAGTACAGCAAAAATCAATTTTGTAAATGAAAAAATATTACAATTAAGAGAAGGTACAATAAATAAATTAGAATTTGTGAAACTAGTGTCATACAAATTTAGGAAAAATAATTTGTAAGTTTGTAAATTTCTTCTGATGATTTGTATATAAAATTGAATAGTTCAGTCTGCAGACTGAATTTTATTGTTTGAGTCGTAATTTTCTTAAAAATTGGTGTTTTTAAATTTTCTGCGATGATAATATTATGTAATTTTGTAAGTTTCTGCTGATGATTTGTTTTAATAAATGTATAAAATACTTATCATGTCTTTATGTTTTTGATCAAAATAATCAAAATATTAAAACCAAAAAATAATGGTTAATATTGAGTTATTAACGAAATTCTATAAAAGGACGAAAGTTTGGCAACGTCTCACCTTCGTACAAAGATTAGAAGCTGGTAATTTATTTAGAGCTTAGGAGGCAATTCGTATGTGACCCTTTTAGCGACAGGTAAGAAACCCTTTTTCGGGAGGCATTTCGTATCCGGCCGTGGAGATACCATGTAGCCGATATTTAAATAAAATAACCTTATACAGTTCTTCCAATTATCTTGAATTGTAAAATTTGTCTTCATACTTTGAATTTACATTCCAAACTCTAACTCTGTTCTTTCGAAATTTTGACGATAAAATGTTGAGATTCTCCATTTAAAAAATATTTTGCTGGTATAAATGCTTTTGACCGAAAGGTTATATCTTCAACGGTTCCTCAGATATCCCCGATGCATTGGTCGCTATTTGATGTCAATCCATGGTGCCGAAATAGTGGGTGCTTTTTTTTAATTCTGGGATTAAGTGGATTTTGGTGCTCGTAAATTATTCGGTCAAATGCCATCCATCTAGCATTGTAGTTTCCATTGTTGTTCTATTTAAAGACAAATCCACCGAGAAATACCGCAACTTTTCTTTTAATATTTAAATTTACTAATTTGCAAATTTGCTTGTGTCGTGATTTAAAACGGTGTGAAATCACTATCATCTTTACTACATAGAGTAGTATAAAATTAACCATAGAACACGTAACAGAATATAATATTGTCAATAACATTAACATTTTACTAAATTAATACCTCATGTTTATTACACAATATTTTGATACGTGTTATGACAGTCTTGTTTTTTTATTTATCTATATACTTTTCATTTGTTTTCATATTATTACAACACTGTCAGATTAATAAATAAAATAGAAATATGCCTTAACCAGCAATAAATGAATTTAAATATAAAAACTTTGACAACTGAACAATAATTATTATCAACCTCACTAAGTAGTTCGATCGAAAAGTATTTAATATTTAAATACAGCTCAAAATATTATAAAACACGGGAATTAAACATAAAAACATCGACTAAAAATTAGGACATTTTCCTATGTAGGGAAATCTAGGATCAAAACCTCTGATCTCTGTCATTTTGTATCACCATAGATCGTACATTGCGCCAGTTTTCTCAAGTTTCTCGTAGCTGGATATTCCAAAATAACAAATGTTCATAACCAGAATTATTGACAATTAAATTTTACAAAATTTGGTTCTGATTGTAGTGATTTCATATCTAGTCTAGAATTGTTACATAATGTAAGTAATCCAAGTGAAATTTTAAAATGTTATAGTGGCGACTAAGTTTTTGTCTAATTTGTGCCCGTCTACACTCCACCATTGAGGTAAAGCCGCTTATATCGAATGTTTGCGTTTGTCAACATATGTTTGTTTTTTTTTCAAAAATTTTATGGATGTAAAGTTAATTTGCGAAGAAATTTGAATGCAAATCTACAAAGAAAATTTTGTTTATTCGTTTAAATTAGATTTAGATAATGCTGATTTGATGTGATGTGTTGAAGAAATCAAAAAGTACATCAATCCATTTTTTCAAACAAGTTCTGAACTCCGAAATACTGTTTACAAAGTATGTTGTCAGCATTGTGGGTTATTCATCTAGTCTGTGTAATGATCAAAGGGCAGAATATTATAAAGGTCCACTTATAGTATCTATAATAGTTGGCGTTAAAATTGCTGTTACCGTCTGAATTAGGTTGCACATTGTATAACAATTATATGGAAAATTTTTTTACAATTCCAAGAACCAAACAAATTTCCTTATTTTTTATCATATGAACAATTTCACCCAATCATGTCAACATTACACTGATAACAGACCATGGGCTATTTTCACGTTGCTGTGGAAACATATTGATTTATTTCGATTTTGAAGTTTCAAATATTTAATATTTCGAAATGTCACGATTTGTTTTAGCTCTGTATTTTTTCTACAATTAGCAAAAAATTTTCTATCCGAATAACCCTCGGACATTGATAAATGCTCAAAAATTTTATAACTTTCTCAAGCTTGCTGCTTGTAGGCAACAAGCTTTCGAAATGTCATAAAAATTTTTCGAACAATTATCAATGTCCTTGGGTTATTACTACTGATAATAGACAGCTGTTGATAAAAATTAGCTGTAGGTATATAATAAAATCTGGCCAAACACCATTTCTCTTTTCATAATAATTTTAGACTACTTTAAAATAGCCCGTTTATGCAAATTTGGGATTCTTTGTTCATTCTCTCTATTTATGCAGGTATGCCAACCATCTGCCGTCGATTTATGTTAGGATATTAACCGATAATTTTTTGCTACGTTCAAGGTTGCTAATTCACGTCGAAAATCAGATGGCATTTCAGACATTTCACGCATCTGGTCAACTTCCGTAAAACTCATATCTTTATGAGAATTAGTTAATTAATTCAGTGTATAATATAAATAAAACTGCCGATATGTTGAACAAAATTCGTTGATAATAGTTAATTATGATACAAGTGCGTGAAGTTATACGTTTGCGCACGAGTTGCGAAAATGCAAGGAACGAACGTGGCGAGTGCCTTTTTCGCAACGAGTGCCCAAAAGTACTTCACGCACAAGTGTCTTACAAAACTTTATCTACGACCACATGAAGAAAAAATAAAAAAATGTGCTCAGAAGGGGTTAAGAAACATAAAAATAAATTTTCTATAAACAAATATATACACAACGAATTCTGATTTGAGGTGGTGTAAAATCCGAAGAAATGTATTCTTTTCGAGTTTCTTCCATTTAAAATAAATAGTGTTATAAAAATTTTAAATATAACAGAAAATTCCACACAAGTGATTTTTAACCAATCAGAACGTGTCTTTCTGACAGATCACCATGGCAACGGATGAATTTTAGTGGAAATTTTTTCCTCGTGGGTACCCAACAGCAAATTATACTGGACATTTTTTTGATGTACATGTCCCCAGCCCCCCCAAAACCTAAATCATAAAATTGAGTACGTAGCAATTTTGTAATAATTATGTACATTTATGTACAAGCATAATTGATTTTTGTACAAGTGATTTTCAAAAGTTATTAACAAATGAGAGGGGGGGGGCTGGCGACATATGTCGCTAGCCCCCCCATAGGGTAAATTGAAAATTGAACGATGTCATTTCGTTCTATGACTTTTGTACAATTTTGTACAAGATATAAAATTCGCCCAACCCATTGTTATAAACAATTACAGCCATATATGTCGCCAGCCCCCCCATATGGTATATTGAAAAATGAACCATGGCATTTCGTTCTACGACTTTTGTACAATTTTGTACAAGATACAAAATTCGCCTAGTTTATTGTTATTGCCCAAATTTCCCCCACCACCTGCCTCAAAATTAATTATCTGCTTGTTGGCAATATTAGTTGCTGTTCATTAAGTGCACCTCGAATTTTTTTCTCCTTTTGCATTTCATTTATCTGCTTTGCTTCATTTGGCTTTGCGATCGAAATCAGTAATAGACGCTGAGAAGTTTTAGAATGTGATAGCACAAAATTATCTCACAAACCCATTGTTTTAGGTGCGTTGGTTACTTTTTTTTGAGTATCATCATAGAGTTCCCAGTAGTTCAAACATTCTTGCTTGACAAACGCAACATAGTGCCCAATAGTATTTACATTTCTCTCTCTCCCTGGAATAGATATTACACCTCGCAATGTGTACACTTGCTCTTCAATTCTAACAAATTCAGGTATCTCCTCGAGCTTACTATAGTGATAATTGTCCATAGAAAATTGTTCTATGTTTTCATCACCATTTCTTTCGCTTTCGGCTGTAAAATTTATTCAAATTAGTACCTAACACAATTTTCTTAAAATTCTAAATGAAGTGCTCGTACATAGCGTATAAGAATATTTTTATAGCGATTTTTAATTTTGGAATCCATAACTACTTACATGTACATGAGCTATTCTTCAGAATATTATGATTCGTGGTGAGTCAAAAACTAAAATTTGCAGAAAAAAAGTGGGAAACGATTCACTTTTCTTTTCGAACTTTCAGTGGTCTACTCAGTGAAAAAATACGTGTACTTGAGTGCTTTCATTAGATTTTAGTACTCAAACCAATTTCAGGTATTTATTTTCAATTTTCTGGTACTAAATACAAAAAAAATAACTTCCATTAAAAGTGCACTCACTGACCCGTTGTTAAAATGAAAATACCTGAAATCAGTAACAGTGTTGCGTATCTCGCAAAATAATTTGGTTTTAACAGCAGCACAACGTCATTTTTGACATTTTTTATCGCATTTTTATATAATAATGCAGGATTAATTAAGTGGTAAACCATTAAGTATATTATTAAATATGAGTACAATCTACAAGGAAATATTCTTTAAATCAAATTTTCCTTTCATGGATTGAAAATTAATTGAACGGCACATTGGTATTGTTTTCCAGTGGGAAATTTGTACCTTATATAAAAATCAGTTACGCGGGTATATTCTCACCCTACTACTCAATATATACCCTTGAATCAATTTCCAAAGCAGTGTCTTCAAGAAAAAAAAGAAAAAAATTATCGAATTGTCACATTTCGTTGTCTGAAAGTGCTGGTATCAGTTGTAAGAAGAAATGAGATCCCTTCAGCTGCCTTTTCAAACATACTCTTTCGTTACATCTACCATCAAAGTTTTCTGACGTAGCGAACATTTCCTCCAGCGTTCGCTGCATTTCTGACAGATTACGTAGACATAGTTCAAGAGAGGAGTAGTTTCCTTTTTTGAAGTGTATTATTTGCACTTTCTATTCGGACATGCTTTTTCAACCGTAAATGAACAAAAATCGGGTAGTTAATTCTGCAATGTTTGTTTGACAAGACATTCGCAACTAAATAAATGAATATTTTGATGAAACAGAGATATTTTTGGTAAGCAGCGTTCCAAAATGAAGCTAGCTCTATCTTTATAAAAGCTTCCATGAAAATGTTTTTCTGTTAATTTAAATTCGAAATCTACAAAAGTATTGCATTCTCTGAAATGCTGCAGTTTTTCTTTGAAATACTTGCTGTCTTCAATCGAATGCATCGACAGTGATACGATAGCATCGAATGCACAAGTATTACTTGGAATGACCTGTGTGTATACTTAAGAGAGACGTAATGGGCGTAAAGATGCTTGGTTTCCATTTTTCAGTAGAGGCAAATTATTATTGCGTTTTTGTACTGATGCATTCAATAGCAGTAAGCTCTTATCTGGCACCATCACAGGCTTACTTTTTCTCCCTCTTCTGTTCCATTCTTCTCTGGCGCTTTTTTCTTGTGATAATTGTTCGTTATAAGTAAATGTCATTTGTTAATCTGAAGAATTCGCTGCAGAAGTTTTGCCACATTTCGTACATATGCGTTTCTGTCCGTACTCTCCCTCGGAACCTGGTACTGGAATTGAACATTCAGGGAGTATGTGTTCTCCAATGCCACATAACGCGCAACAGTGAACATAAGCTGACTGACAATCTCCATTGTTACACGCTCCACATCTTGTTTCTAAAGTTGGAATGTAATCTTCCTGATCAACACCTGTTTCGTCGTTATAGTTAGTAGAAGTCTTGTTACAATGGAGACATATACGTTTCTGTCCATATCCTTTTTCAGAACCTGGAGCTGGAATGGAGCATGTGGGAAATATGTGAACTGCGACGCCACACAGCATACAACAGTGAGCATCGCCTGTCGGAAAATCTCCATTTGTACATGCAGCACATATTCTTCCTGGGATTGAACCAGAATCGTCTGTGCTATTGCAATTTTTCTCTGCGTGTTTTTCCACAATATTTGTCGATAACGACTTATCTTTTTCTGATAATTTGACACCCTCCTGAAAACACTTAAGACATGTACACGTTTCCCGCTTCTCATCGAAACTCAACGCTATTTTAGAACAGTTTAGGTCATTATGCACATCAGTGCCACACATTGAACACAACAGTGTACGTGGAAAGTTGCCAAGTTGGCACTGAACGCACATTGGATACTCAAGACAACGGATTTAAGTCGAGCCTTCAATTGCTTCAACAAAAGCATGTCCGAATAGAAAGTGCAAATACACTTCAGAAACAGGAAACTACGCCTCTCTTGAACTATGTCTACGTAATCTGTCAGAAATGCAGCGAACGCTGGAGGAAATGTTCGCTACGTCAGAAAACTTTGATGGTAGATGTAACGAAAGAGTATGTTTGAAAAGGCAGGGATCTCATTTCTTCTTACAACCGATACCAGCACTTTCAGACAACGGTAAATATCATGATTTCCGTGTTATAATATTTATCATGGTGTATTTGTATACATGCACTCAAAGTAATATCATCAATTACATTTTGCTTGCTTATTTTCGATGATTTGAAAACAACTATATCTAAACAGCAATAAAAATGTATGTTTTTAATGTTTTGCAATGTTATATGGGTAGTTCTTCCGAAATGTGACAATTCGATAATTTTTTTCTTTTTTTTTTCTTGAAGACACTGCTTTGGAAATTGATTCAAGGGTATATATTGAGTAGTAGGGTGAGAATATACCCGCGTAACTAATTTTTATATAAGGTACAAATTTCCCACTGGAAAACAATACCAATGTGCCGTTCAATTTAATTTTCAATCCATGAAAGGAAAATTTAATTGAACGAATATTTCCTTGTAGATTGTACTCATATTTTATAATATACTTGATGGTTTACCACTCAATTAATCCTGCATTATTATATAAAAATGCGATCACTCTTGCAAAAAAATATCAAATTTGACGTTTTGCTGCTGTTAAAACCAAATTATTTTGCCAGTTACGCCACACTGTTACTCATTTCAGGTATTTTCATTTTGACGGGTCAGTGAGTGCACTTATAATGAAAGTTATGTTTTTTTCGTATTTAGTACCAGAAAATTGAAAATAGATAGGTACCTGAAATTGGTTTAAGTACTAAAATCTAATGAAAGCACTCAAGTACACGTATTTTTTCACTAAGTAGACCACTGAAAGTTCGAAAAGAAAAGTGAATCGTTTGCCACTTTTTTCTGCAAATTTTAGTTTTTGAATCACAACGAATCACAATATTCTGAAAAATAGCTCATGTATGTATGTAGTTATGGATTCCAAAATCAAAAATCGCTATAAAAAATATTCTTATACGCTATGTACGAGCACCTCATTTAGAATTTTCACTAGTTTGAATAAATTTCACAGCCGAAAGCGAAAGAAATGGTGATGAAAACATAGAACAATTTTCTATGGACAACTATCACTATTGTAAGCACGAGGAGATAGGTACCTCAATTTGTTAGAATTGAAGAGCAAGTGTACACATTGCGAGGTGTAATATCTATTGCAGGGAGAGAGAGAAATGTAAATACTATTGGGCACTATGTCGCGTTTGTCAATCAATAATGTTTGAACTACTGGGAACTCTATGATGATACTCAAAATAAAGTAACCAACGCTCCTAAAACAAGAAACATTTATGTAGAAACCCTTTCGTACACTAAATAAATGAAAAATTTAATGTCGTTTTGAATTATTTAAGAGTCCGGCTAAACTATGGATTGTATACTTAGATACTTTCCATACAGACAACGTAGCCTCACAGCTACTACCGTACTCAATGGGTTTGTGAGATAATTTTGTGCGATCATATTCAAAAACTTCTCAACGTCTATTACCGATTTTGATCGCAAAGCCAAATGAAGCAAAGCAGATAAATGAAATGCAAAAGGAGAAAAAAATTCAAGGTGCACTTAATGAACAGCAACTAATATTGCCAACCAGCGGATAATTAATTTTGAGGTAGGTGGTGGGGGAAATTTGGGCAATAACAATAAACTTGGCGAATTTTGTATCTTGTACGAAATTGTACAAAAGTCGTAGAACGAAATCCCATGGTTCATTTTTTAATTTACCATATGGGGGGGCTGGCGACATATATATGGCTGTAATTGTTTATAACAATAAACTAGGCAAATTTTGTATCTTGTACAAAATTGTACAAAAGTCGTAGAACGAAATGCCATGGTTCATTTTTCAATTTACCATATGGGGGGGCTGGCGACATATATGGCTGTAATTGTTTATAACAATGGGTTGGGCGAATTTTATATCTTGTACAAAAGTCATAGAACGAAATGATATCGTTCAATTTTCAATTTACCCTATGGGGGGGCTAGCGACATATGTCGCCAGCCCCCCCCTTTCATTTGTTAATAACTTTTGAACATCACTTGTACAAAAATCAATTATGCTTGTACAAAAATGTACATAATTAGTACAAAATTGCTACGTATTCGATTTTATGATTGAGGTTTTGAGGGGGCTGGGGACATGTACATATTTTTTTGACGTTTATAATGACAGAATATTTTTTTGACACTCTAATTTTTATTTGTTGACATGATAATTTTGATTCATTTCAACTACAAGCTTATAAGTTTTCAAAATTCTTTGGACCATTATGATTAATGTTTATATTAAAAACGCAATTATTATATACTATGGCAGCTTGATGAAGACGAAAATTATGTTGTTGGAAGTAAACACATTTGGTGTGGAATTTTCTTACCGAATACCACACGAGGTCACATTAAAATCGGAAATTGTCTCTGGGTCATGAATATCCCTCGGGATAATTTTCAAAATATTCATGAGCTCGAAAAAATTTCCGTAAATAATTTGACTTCTAGTGGTATTACTAGTGAAAATATTTTTCACTATATCTGACACTTCTGTCAAATTTACCGACAGCACAAAAGTTTATACAACAAACGACTAAATTCAAGGCAACTCGATCATAACGTAGCTAAAAAAGAGTGTTAAGATGAAAACCCCATTTAAAAAGCATTGATCATTTACGCACACTTTTGAGTGTTATAATGAAAGTAACATATAAAAAGCGTTGCTCATTTACGCACGCTTTTCAACGTATGTATAATGTATGATTTCACACATTTTTTTTGTTCGTAAATGACTAATTTTTTAAAGGTGGCCGTAGATAAATACATTTATTATAATCAAATAAACAGTAGAGTTATCAGAAACTTTTCTAATGTATATTTCCCCACCCTAAATAGTTGATAAAATTATAAATTCTCACAAGCATTTTCTCACTTAAAGAAGTATTTAAAATGTAATCCTTCGTAATATAAATACATTGAAAGGAGAAAAGCATAGTTACTAGACATTACAAGAAGTAATGTCGAAATAAACTTGAACAGAAGTTCATCCTCTCGAATAATTCTGTGATTAAAACAACCAAACGTTCCATTTCACTTCTATTCTTCGATCTTTTTCATTTTAGATACATTTACAACAATATTGAACATAACCTCGACTCCCCCCAACTCAACCAAATGCACTTAGAATGAATCGTCTTTTAGGTTAAAATTTAACAGTTTATATGCATACGACTGAAACCAAGGAATATCCTAAAGACAACCAACCAGTTCACTGTATAAAATAACCTTATAATAGGGAAAAATTGAAACATAGATGTGGGTTGCCAAGGCAACATGACGAACTCATAATAGCTAATTCTGGCGACAGTTCTGAGTGGTGATATTTCAGACTCTGAGGATAATTTATCATTTACTATTTAGCAAATAATGATAATCAATTTTAGTGTAGGGCTGCGTAATATTATTGTTCATCGCATCTCGTATAATCACCTAATCTATTTTTATTGTTAAGGTTAAAAAAATTTACCGGTATCCATACAATTTTGATTGAAAACCGATGATGAGGGGAGGGTAATTTTAACAAATTATAATGAATCACTTGTACAATAATTATTGTTAATTTTTGGTTGTAATAAATATGAAGACAAATATATACGTAATTGCTAACTTAACGTGAAAGAGTTGTCCTTTTTGGTAATTCTTTTCACAAAGAAATACTGATAGACAGAATATGCAATAACTCTACTTTATGTGGGTTGTGTAAGCCAACGTTCGTACTGCCGCTTTATGTGGCATAGAATGTTACGTATTCTGCCACCGGCGGTGAAAATCAGTAATACGCAATAACTCTACTTTATGTGGGTTGTGTAAGCCAACGTTCGTAATGCCGCTTTATGTGGCATAGAATGTTACATATTCTGCCACCGGAGGTGAAAATCAGTAATTCGCAATAACTCTACTTTATGTGTTTTGTGTAAGCCAACGTTCATACTGCCGCTTTATGTGGCATAGAATGTTACATATTCTGCCACCGGAGGTGAAAATCAGTAATTTGCAATAACTCTACTTTATGTGGGTTGTGTAAGCCAACGTTCATACTGCCGCTTTATGTGGCATAGAATGTTACTTATTCTGCCACCGGTGATAAAAATCGGTAATAAAAATCAGCGATGCGTTTATCGATCGTCTGTAACGTGGACCTTAACACAAATCTTAACACGCTGGTCTTCTTATATTCTCAAAGGGACCGATAAAGATCATCTGAAAGAAATATAATGAAAAATACCCGACCCATTCTAATAGGACTCCAAGTTCCTCAGGTGAAGTACAAATTCTGTTTTTAAATGAACAGAAAAATACCGATATATATTTATCTAAAGTTGAAAATAATTTGGAGAAAGGATTAACCGCTTTGGGTCAAGTCCTAAACCAAAGATTGCAGAATTATTCTGTAATCTTTGCCTAAACAGTTCACTGGACAGGCCGGAGAAAAGCGAGGAAACAAAAATTCTAGTGGATGCTGCAAGGCTCACAGCAGAAGGCATTCATGGAATAAATACACACAGACGGTATTTATTGTCTTCTAAACTATCCGCTTAGGTCAAAAAAGCAGCCCAAGACACACCTGCGGGAAAATATTCATTCGGTGATGTTTTTTTCGAAAAATGCAAGGCGGCTAGAGAGGTTGGAGTTATTTTTTTTCCTCAATAAATACACTATTACATAGAATAAGTGTTCCTACGTGGTAGCATTTATATATTATTTTTATTAAATTTTTCAAGTTGATGTGTTATTTGTTTCGATTTTATTTTTGTTTGGTGGTTCTTGATGTATAATCTTACAATTATTATTACACATATCTTAAGAGGATCACACTTTCTTCATGAGTGACCACTTTCTAATAGATCGTTGCTTTAAACATCTACAGTGTGTTATATATTGGAAACCAGATGTGAAGTATAATTAATGGATTAAACGACTTACCTTAAAGAAGTTGAATCCAAATTATATATAAACTCCCTCCCAACCCTAGTCTACCATAGGTATAGACTATCCCATTGGATTTATACGATCTAAACACAACTAATAATGAGGGGTTAAGGGACGACGAGATACGACAGAGGTACTGGATAGCCGGGCAATACAGGGTGAGAAAAATTTTATTTCTTTTAACCTTGTGGACATTTCGTAGATGCTGAATATACTACAGTGTGTTATATATTTGAAACCAGATGCTCGTATAATTTGGATTCAACTTCTTTAAGGTAAGTCGTTTAATCCATTAATTATAACTATATGCCATTGGTATAAATATATTGTTTATAGAACAACAACACTGAAAAAGTTATGAAAATACTTCAAAAATTGTATTATTTTTTGCGCTGTCGAAGTGAACGATTCTTATTTCTCTAAATTATAAAATGAATGTTTTAAATTTTTGATATCAATTTGAAAATAGTTATTTATGTAACAAGTGTGTAAGGCAGCCTTTTTAGACGAGTGATCACAATCACATGAGTCGAAAAAAGGCCTTTACACACGAATTACATATAATAGTTTTTCTACTAGCGAAAATTTTATAAGTCCATTTTTCAATTATAATCAAAACATACTTGGGCTTTTCATGGTTAAACGTGGCCATATCGAATGTTTTCAAATAATAGTAAATTTTGAATGAAATGGCGACGTCTATTGACAGTTGCTAAGATGTTGCTAGGGAAGCCGTGCGATTTACTTTACAGTTGTGCGTTTTTTTTCACAGTGCGTAATAGAC
This sequence comes from Galerucella calmariensis, assembly GCA_910591675.1. Taxonomy (NCBI): domain Eukaryota; kingdom Metazoa; phylum Arthropoda; class Insecta; order Coleoptera; family Chrysomelidae; genus Galerucella; species Galerucella calmariensis. The sequence continues at coordinate 19,914 of CAJUYG010000891.1, read as the reverse complement.
TGATTACAGGGGGAGTCGTAGGTAAAGTACGTTAAGTACTCAGAGGAATCCATCTTTATAATTATAATTTCAATCTCTGACTTATAAAAAAAACTTAGATTTAATATCCGTTTAATATCCCTATATTTTTATGAGACTAGATACCTATAACTACACACATATTAGAACTTTTTCTTTACGCACTAGTGCGTAAAGTAAAGTTTTACGCACTCGAAAGTGTGTCTAAAGTACGTAGGTACTTCACATATTATGGTAGTAGAAAAAAATATTATGTAGCCACATCAACCAAACTTCTACATTACATTCAACGAAACAACCATGTTGCGTATTATATGAATAACGACCGATAATGCAATTCTTTCAGCAAGAAAATATCAATAAACAATCTTACAAATTAATATTATTTCAATTTGTAAAAAAATATTGTAAAAGTAATCATATTAGATTCTTGAAGGTAGCAAAGATAATATTTTAGATCAAGAATATAAGAATTCATGTGTGAGAACGCGAACTCTTTTCTAATTAAAAAATCCGCTAATTCCGTCTCTGTAGGATGTCCTAGTTTCAAGCACGTATCGGTGTCGCTTTCGAGTCAAGATCGCCAGCCAGGTTTACAAATAGTAACAGTCTAGAGATGTACGGTGATTTCACTATCAACGATTTCAATGTTACTTTTCATTTACACTTCGACTATCGTTAACGTAACATATGTATTTAAAAAACAAGGTAAAAGTAAATTTTGAGAATCGTGAACATTAATAACAACCAAAACACAGTTATGCATATCATAAAGTAAATGGTTGATATATATTTGTTAATATAATAATAATAATAACTATTTTTGTCAATTTACACCGAAAATTTCTTACAAAATAAGATGTGCTTGTCTTTAAATCCCATAACTACTATGAATAGTTTTGTTTTGTGCTTATGTTAGGTATAAGAGCTTATAAAAATTACTAAATTGTTTCCTCACAGCTTACAACTAGAAACTAATTCTTGATAAGACTTCAGTACTTTAGTTTTATTATTAGAATTGCAGGAACTTCAAAGAATTCCTGTCTGACAGATCTAAAATAAATCATTTGACAGGTCCCTGCTATTTGCAAGAAAATTCATAAAATTTTTGCATATATAATGATAAAATTGAAGTATGAGAGTAGAAAAAATTGTGTATCTATTCAATTCGAGTTAAATGACTACTAAGACACTATTTATTACGACACACGAATATGGTTTGTATTGTACTTTTCATACTCTTGTCTTAATAGTCATAATCAAATTCTCATCTTACAGTATACTATTAAAACACCTACCACTTTTTAGTATAGAAGAATCATTTATTTGATCAGCTTCCACAATACAAAATAAATATGTTTATTCCTAACATTAAACCGACCAGTATGATCTCCCACAGGCCATGAGGAAAATATCCCTTTAGAATTAATCGACTTGTCAACGTGCGCTGAATACTTTATTACAGGTAGTGTTGGGTATTTTAGTTTTAAAAAGGTATATGAAATATACACCATATCAAATGGGTAAAAGCCGGATAGTTATTGTAGTCAATTTGAAAACTTTTTAAAAATAGGGTCTTGTCTCAGCATTTTTGAAGGCTCCTCGTATATGACGTGTGTTTCACTATTTTTTGTTGGTTATGTTTATAGTTTTAGGGGATGCACAAAATTTTACCATAAATTACTTTTTGTCGGGAAACCCTTATAAATAAGGTTCACACGGGATGACACAATTACTTTATCAATATTTAACTGATTCTACTTGAATGTTGTATTACAACAAATAGATCCCATTGCGATTTAAATGAATTTACCATCAAACCCACCTTTATCAGTCGTTCTCGTTCTCCGTTGCACAACTCTCGATTGGATCTTGCATGACCAGAAATACCCATAGTACTTTCTCGAAGCTGTGAGTCGATATAATTGCCGTACTTTCGGACTAAATTACGGCGATCGGATAAATATTTTTATCAAGAAAATGATATCGATTTTTATCTTTCGCGAATAAGATTTCTAAAACCGTACTCTTAACTTGATATGATTCAACTTTTATACATTTTTTAACGTTTGTTTTCACTACTACAACCCTTACCTATTTATCTAAATGTTGATAAAATTAATTAAATTAAAATTATATTAGAACGATACATAATAAATTAATAAAATTTCTTTTAAAATTATATATAATTCTAAATTTGGAAAATCTAAAAAAATATAAAGCTCTGATTTTAATTGGTTTTTGTAAAAAAATGGGAAATTTTCGAAAATTTTGCATGAGGGGATTATTAATTATTCATTTTGGTATAAGGAGGTCACACTTTATATAAGCTTTATGCAAAAAAATGTTGTTGTTTTAAAGGACGTACGTTTTTAAAATACAATTCAAATTTCGCAACAAAACGTTAGAATAGATAGTAATGGCGTCTCAATGACATCACACATCTAAAAAATATTTCAGTATGCAAATTAATTTTTTTTTTCGATTATTCATTTGAATTATTTTGTGTGACAATCATGATTTCTATAAAGTGAATATCATTTAAACAAAGCAAAACCAGAAAATACGATGAAAGTTCGAACTACACAGTATGCAAAGTTTATCAAAATCGTCCAAATAATATAGAAGAGTTGAAGGATCGCATCAGAACGGAGATTGCACAAATAACGCCTGAAGTTCTCATAAACGTCTGAGACGAATTTATTGCTCGGCTGTCTCATTGCATTATTGCTGGGGGTCATCAGTTTGAACATTTAATATAATTTAATTGTTTTTTACTAAACAGTTCTCTGTATTTTAGTAAATAAACAATTTTGGTCGGCCCTGTCGAAATAAATATGCAAATAATTACCTCGTTGTAAAGACGATTAGAAGACCTTTCCAATGAGGTGTCTTGAGACACGTGGTTGCATTTAAAAAATTACCGAGTACGTCACCACGTTAATACTGGTAACGCAATGTTTGTTACATCTACATCATGTGATGACGATTCAAAAATTAAAATTGTTTTTGGATTTTTTTTCAAAAATCGTTTATTTTGGAAATAATGAATTTATTCCATATTAGCGACATACTGAAGTATACCGGAGATTGACGTCGTCGGTGTTTTAGATGGCGGAATGTCATATTTTGTTTTTATATTTTTACTAATTTGTACGGTAAAAATAACAATTGCTTTACAATCTTTGTAATCTATAAAATTATTTAAAATGATTATATCAATTATTGATTCTTTTCCCAAATTTTAAAGTTTTTATTAGATTTAAAATGAATCTTCTTTTATGACCGAGCTAATAACGTGAATAAAATACCAAAATACCTTGAAGAATGGTGCAGCATTTTGACCTCAGTTAACACCCCCTATTGTAGCTGCTGCATCCTTTAGGGGGTTTCAAATTTCGTGTAAAAAACATTTATGTAGGTACCCTGTATATTTTCAAATTTAACTCGCCATCAATATTTGAACAATGTAATGTTCTACAAAAGAACTGACCTACAATCAACAAAAAAATCATTCATGTGCAAGGAATGTGCAAAAACTTTGTGTTATTTTAATGTCAGGTCAATGTAAATGTTGATTCGGACATTTCGTTTAGAAGTTACAGCTTTCGCGGTATGTACCTTATATATTTTGTAAACTAGAAAGAAATGAATAATAGCTTGTGAAGCATTAAAACGATCTATAAAAAATACAGCGGATGCGCTGTTTCCCAAAAACCGCGCCGCCACCCGGCTCCAAGAGAAATGCACGTCACCGAACGACGAGAGAAATTACAACAAATATCAAGTGGACAATTCTAAAATTACAATCTACTTAAGAAATATGAGAGAATTATTTCTCTAGATGCTTTAAGCACAAATATTCCCAAAAACCCTCCAATCCAACTTTCCGTTTCTTTCCAATTCAGGGCCAACCATTAAAACTCTAGCAGCTATGAATATTACGTTTATTAGAAATGAAATTATTTCACCTACCTGACATAGAGCTAGTATCACTTTTCGCCAAAGTATGTCCAGCAATAGCAATTCCGTATCCATTCGGTAAAATTAAATTCCTGTGTCCTTGATGATTCAAATCCAAATCGAAAAATTCCAGATCAACATCTCCGATATCTGTCGATGCCAAAGAATTCGCAGGGGACATTATTAAAGTGGAAGACGTAACTTCGGAGCTGCTATCCTCCGATGATGGTACTCGTATGGCTTGCAAACCGGACCATCTGCGTTTCATAGTTAAAGAATCACTTTGTACGATCGCGGGATGTCCCTGTTTAAAACCGAACACCACTACAGAATCCGTTTTTGGTGTAGAAGGAAATTTATTAGGATATAATATAGTAAGAGACATTTGTAACTACCATCATCGTCTATAGATAACGGAACTCTTAATAAGTCACTATGGTATTGAAATTGTTAGTTCACACACAAACATTTCCAAAAAGTCACTATATTGAAAACGTTGACAGTAATAAATAATTTGAGAACCTAAGAAGAAATCCAGAATTATTTTATTGCATATGTGATTATTGTCCACTTTGGTAACACTAACATTATCATAATTGTTATTCAAAAAACGTTTAGCTCAGAATATAAAATCTACACTTAATTGCAATAAATTACAAATTTGGAGATGCTTCAATACTTGATTGAAAATGCTGGAGGTAATAAATTTTATAACTGCTTGTTTGTAATGTACACAGAAGATTTAAATGTAATTTATACCGAATATTCTCCAATCTATGATTGCAATTAAGCAAAAATGGTACATAGCCATTTCTCGCAATGCAAACAATGAACTTGCGAGCAGAGGTCAATCAACGTTATATGTTGGACTAGGACCAGTCCTTGGGGCCATTAAGAATGCGGTCCGAGGGCAAATACTAAAATTGGTACAAAGCAAACATAAACTACATAGAGGAACACTCCAAAGCAGGTACAGAGCGAAAAACTACTAAATATCAGCTAATAATCATTGCAGCTTATATAACGAGTCATGCAGTGGTAAAAGACCATCTGCATAAAATGGGGATGTATTTCGGTGATCTCAGCAGCAGACTTTGTGGCATGGACATGGAGACCGTAACCCATATCTAATTTGACTCTGAGGCACAGGAGTCACGGAGACCATCAATTTTCGGAGAAGGCAATGTGCCATCTGGAACATATGGCACACATACATCGTCTACTCGAAGGTACGGATATAACTGGGTGGGCGGACTAAATGTGAAAATAGACTCGAAATTCAGGATAGTCATTAAAAGTGAGTCTTGTGTTTACATATTATTTCTTTACAAATTGATTTTGCAATTAAAAGTTACCCTTCAGAGTTTATTGAATGTTGCCTTTATTTTTAGGATTAAATCCAAAAACTCGAGAAAATATAATGCGTTCCATTTGAAACTCCAAAGTCAACAAACTAAAAAAAATCCTCGAATTTAAATATTTTTGTCCCTAAAATTCTTTGGTTTTGAGAAAAGGGAGACGTTATGTGAGACTAATAAATCATAAATCATGCATCATCAATATATTTGGATGATGTGATAATAATAGAAAATAGAAATACGATAATTCACATAAATAAAAGTTTATGATAAGGGAATTTGCAGTCTCACCAAATAACTTAACTGTTAAGCAGTTCTGGTGTGAACTTTTATTTATAAGCATTTTTCACAAAGGAACTAAGGTTTCATGAACGTCTCAATTGATGCTATTACCACAGTGGAAATAATGCTATTATACAGTGGTGTTACCATGAAAGTTAATGCAAAAATATGGTTATTAATTAGTATATGTAATATCTAAATTTTCTTTCCACGGTTAATTTAAGGAAAACGATCTTTTTCTCAAGGTTATGCAAAAATTATAAGGTATAACGATAAGGAGATAATACATTAAATCTCTCGATCTATAGCAGCGCTCGCGCAAGCGTTGATGAATAAGAATGACAAAATCAGATTAGGTAGGTATTTATTGTTATTGCTCACCAAAAAAAAGTATAATAAAACGTCACATGTATCAATCATGCCGTAATTTGAAATTTTCACTTCATTATTAAACAAAAATCTCAAAAAGTGTAAATTTGAATGTAATAGAGAACCTGACACAAATGCCACTTTTCTTAGATAACCCTAGATTTGATAATACAATTTATTGACAAGTTCATTCATTTCAGCCTTCCGCAAAATAAAAACTTAATAGGATTATTTATACAGATAAGAAACAAAGGTCAGGTAAAACTATCCAGAAATTCATAGCGACTACAACCAATGGAAAAGCTATAAGGGCGTTAAATACATGTGTTTAAAAAAAAAGAGATTTCTTGCACATCGTATTAGCTAATCTGGGTTTTGGCAAAATATGCAAATTTTGTGAAAAGCCGAATATTTTTCGATTTTTGGGTTTATCTTGCTTGAAAAAACTATGTATGAGACAACAAAAAATGTTCATTAGAAATTTGTAGGTCAACATCTGTACAGAATGGTTATGAATTATTTTTAATATGCATCAATGTAATATTTTCTGCGACGTTGTGTTTTGCTATAACCTTTGAAATGGTTATTAAATATTATAATAAAAACTGTTGGAAAAGGGTGTCTTAATATTCTTACAAAGTAGCCAGGAGCCGAACCCCGGTATAGCAGACAATTACGACAAAACGTTGGAAAAGCGTTAAAAATATAAAGGGTTCTTACAGCTGCAATCAGAGCTTACATTTATTTTGTCATCTCAATTGGAAAGGTTTTAGCGAGGGTTTTAGATTCTAGTATCAATGTACAAAATAAAAAAAAATATTTACATTATTTTGTTTTCTTCCAAAAAAGGAAATGTAAAATTTTCAAACGCCAATTTTTGGCATTTTTTAGAAAGTTACTTGAATTCAAACTACTGGATATATTCACCGAAAATATTGAGTAGTGTCCGAGCAAACGTAAAAACCATAACTTTTTTTGAAAGAAATTGAAATTTAAACTGAATTTTATACAGGTACAATGAAATGAGAGAAAAAAATTACATTTGTCCAAACTATTGTATATTGAAGAGAAGTTATTAATATTTTGAAGAACATTATATACATGTGAAATTTTTCGATGGAAATTTTTTATGTTTGTTTTTCTAAGACCAATAGGACACAAAATAAATGCAATTTTTGCAAAACCCATACTAGCTAATACAATGTGCGTATAGAACTCCGTTTTTGAAACACTTACATAAATCTATTAAATACTTTTTATCGGTTTTTCATGGTTGTTTGCACATTTTTATAGTTTAACCTGGCTACAATCTTCGAATAAGACATTTTTTGATATGATCGCCTCTGTTACTCAACTTTCTTATTATGACCTTGCTTCACATCTCTATAAACTGATCCTATCAAGTTTTTATTTAAATGGTGAATTCGAAGAAAATGTAAGGCTGTTTTCTCCTTTTCTATGCTACACCAACATTCATAATATGCCAATGTATAGGTATGTACTTAAATAATGACAAAGTTATACTTGAAATTTTGATAATTAAGTATATTAACTAGAAGAGTTTTTTTAGCGATTGCAGTATCACTGGATAACATTGCACCTTATTTTTTCCTATATAATTTTAGAACCAATTGCCCTACATCAGTAGGCATTGACACACTTAGCAGTGTGGATTTGGCAAAATTTGTATCAACGTGGTTTAAATTATTATACAATCGCTTTCAACTTTCAATAACTAATAAAACATTTAGATTATCTGATTGATGAAATTAATACCTATCTATATCATATAATTAGTAACCATAATTTTAATTTATAAGCATAATTAGCAATAATGTTCACGGGAAAACCACTGTCAAATTTATTTATAAAGGCGTTTATTTATTTTATCAACAACTTAAGTAAGAAATGTCACTTTTTTCCTACCTTAGTAGTAAGTATGTCAAAATAGAAATGAATACATTCATCTACATTGATCATAACCAATAAATACGATTTTTATTATTATACTGAAAATATTAAAATAAATTGCATTTATTTTTAATGCAGTACCTAATTAATTTAGTAAATTTGTTCAATACAATTAAAAATGAAATTTTTGTGTTATTACTAATTAAAAAAGAAATGCCTTGATAAATAAACAACTTCAATACCACCCTGTAGCATTGCTCACCAGTTACTTTAATTCCTTAAAATTAAATTAATAACAACACTGGGTTTATGTTTCAACCAATCGTCGATATCTCCGCGTGAAAATATATCAGGGAACCGCACATCACGAACTTTTCATCAATACGTTAAAAAGGGTAACGCCACAATAAAAAGTGAACCACGTAACCACGTGCACGTAAAACTAGGTCTCCAACTTCACTCTCCATACACAACACTAGCACTAATGTCGGTGTATCGGACGAAAATAACAGTGGTGGGAGAAACTTCACTGGCCGTGACGTCATAACAGGTTGTTACCTTGTTCCCCTCCCTACGTCTCAACCACCCTCCTCCTAGAAATTCCAAGAGGTATGTATACCTGGCCGTCAGCAAGCTCTCGATTCTCGACGTTTGTTCCACTGTCACGGCCATCTTAGCGTTTTCTCTGTTTTTTTATTACGCTCTCTGATTTTGTTGTGGTAACAGTAGCGTACCAACAGTTAGGGAAATAATATTTAAATAAATTATTTGTTTAGTTAACATTTATTTTTGATTACGTTTTCAGTTGTATCTTTTTTGTTGTTGTTTGAAATGCACAAAAAACATTTCTGGGTTCTTTTTGTTTTTTAATCAGCGTTTGTGAATTATTACGCAGATTTCATTAAGCAATTACGAGATAAATTATTCCTTTTCATGAATAATTGTATAAATGATTTATGTCTAAGTGTGATTTCTTCCACATTTTTTCATAGAGATATGTAAAATGAACTCTCTCATTAATATTTCTTGATATAGGAAGGAACTTTGATCGCATGGAAGTTCTACATGCGACATAAGCGACATTGCGTTAAAAAGAAACAGTAGATTTGGTATGAATACGATTATACAAACGCTTGGTTTAACAAGAGAACATACGAAGGGGGTGCCAAAGTTACGAAACGTTCTTGACTGCTTGATAACACACCATACTACTTACACTCAAGCGAAGCAATGGCTTGAAAAGTGTTATGGAGACTCCGCACCACTATTGTCCAAAAGCAAGAACGTGCTGATGCTTCTGAGCAGTGTTTGACCGGAATTTTTGCGTCGATATGTGATAATGGATGAAACATAAATCCATCAATCCACTCCGGAATCAAAGCGATCGTCATCTGAGTGGACATCAACTGGTGAACCTCGTCCAAAGCGCCCAAAAGCACAACAATCAGCTGGAGTGGTGATGGCCTCTAAATTTTGGGACGTACGACTATCTTGAAAAGGGAAACATCACCAGTGTATATTATATAGCGTTATTGGAGCGTTTGAATGCCGAAATTGCATAGAAACGTCCACATATGACAAAGAGAACAAATTTTGTTTCATCAAGACAACGCACCGTGTCACAAGTCAATCAAAACAATGGCAAAACCAAATGAATGGAACTTCAAATTCCTCCCACATCCACCGTATTCGCCAGATTTGGTTCCCAGCGACTACTGGTTGTTCATAGACCAAAAAAAATGCTCGCTGGTTTCATAGCAGAAACTGATGCTTATTTTGAATTTTGAGGTAAAAGATAAATCGTTCAACAAAAGTGGTATTGAAATGCAAAAAAACAGTTATCATGCAAATGCTAATTGAAAACATCATATGGTCCTAGAGAAAATAATGAAATGAAATAAATTAAAAATCTAGTTTTCGTATGACCAAACACAATTTGCACGTAATTTGGGATTTACCGATCTACAATATTTATCGGCGCACTCTATTCAAGCATAATTATTTTCGTCTTTATTTTTCTCGAAATCGTAGGCATAACAAAACAAAGACGAACGCATTAACGAGTGCACCGAAAACGAAAAGTTGGGGTACGTTCGAACATGCGTCGAAATTAGTAGAGATGTGGCGTCGCGTCGTTGAGATTGGAATACTCAACAAAGTTGTTTTTAGGTTTCCCGGAGCCGGGACACTTTCTTAAACTCCAACCAGACTTCGTAGCCTCTCCCTCGTGTTAAGTTCTTCTGATAAATCAAGCAGTGGTTTGCTAGTATCTCTACCAAATATACTTCTTGCCTTCCTTTCTTATTCGTAGCAGTTAGTTCCTTAGTTCTTTCTGGTTCAAGACGTTGAAATATAAATTTGTTTTTGACTAGAGTAAATTGAAATTATTCTTCAGATTTAAGGGTCCTCTCATTACGATCTTGTCGAGACGCGTTTTCCTTATATATTTTAGTACTCGAAGTAGTGATTTAATTGTTTGAATGGGTGGTAGTAGTGAAATAAATGTAGAATTTTGTAGTATTATAAAAATTATTGATGAAAGTACCTATTTACATAAACTACTACCTATTAGTTAAAATTCTTAAGATGTACTAACATTTTATTAAAAAGTTTAAACACTCGTTATTACTTCGCACTAGGATTATAAAGAATTACTTTGGAAAAAAAAAATCAGAGACGCTTATGACACAGTCACTTCTTCATGATAATCACGATCATGACTATCACATAGTTTTATTTTCAACCTGTTTTTGAATACCTACTACTTCACATAGTTGAAATAAATGATGTTTTTATTTAATTCCTGTATTTTTCCACATATTTTCTGATTACACAACTTTTTTTGCTACTACTTATATCTCAGAAGGTATCATTTTCCGAAATCAAGACTTAATCTCATCACTTTTAAAATTTCAAAAAGTACAACAATGAAAAATACCTCCTTTTTTCAAACTTCGAAATTATTGAAAAATATTTCATGGAGTACTTTTCTTGACTAGCATCCGTTTCTTGGAAAATCGTTCGGCACCACTGAAACATTTTACGATTGACATAAACTGGACCGTTAATTCATGTTCTGTGAAGTTGAATGAAGTTGAAGTCAAGATATTATCCGCAAAATACGTCATTGTTGCTAAATTGTGAATAAAGTATCTTTGTTGATGAATGTGTCACAGCCAGAACCGGCCAACACTAATTTAATGGAAAATTTTTTTTTGTATTAATTGATTTGAAAATGGGTTTAAATGTCTCACAATTTGAATATACAGTTTTCCATTACAATGATCAGGATTGCTTTTTTAAGTTCTTTTGTGCTTTCTAAATATTCCAAGAAACTGAATGTCAAATCAAAAGGATGGTTCGTGTTATGAATGATTTCAGAATTGTTTATTGACATTTAAATGTTTAAAAATGTAGCTTTTATACACCAGCATGAGGCATACATAATCCGTGAGAGAAAACATGAAAACAACAGGAGAGCTGGCGCAACGAGAGCAAGCAGATCCCCATCATGTCAGACTGCCAGGCGGCACTCAAGGCAATTTCGAGACAGAAAGTGACGCCTAAACTATAATGAATTGCATCGAAGGATTAAAACGGAATACCAACAATCCGATTAAGATACCAGGTCACGAGGATGTCGAGAAGAATGAAAAATCTGATATACTTGGAAAAAAAGAGTCAGAGCACACAAAGCCCAAACAAGAGGAAATTCTTGATAAACCAAATACTGGATCAGGGAGAAAAATGAAATTACTGGGTAAACAACCCAAGCTGAGAATTAAGTTTTATTACTGTTTATGGACTTGAACATATTAAAACTGAATAACGGAGATCTTACATGTAGATCATGCGGTAAGGAAATGGAGGGAGTGACAGATATACTGTGTTCCCTGCTATATAAGAACTTGGTGCAAGAGAGATAGGGACATAATGTGCATAGGCATCAAAAGTACAGTTGTTTATACTTCCATTTTTAATTATAATGGATAAAAAATTGGAATTCAGCGAAGAGAATTCTTATATTATATCTGAAGTACAATGGACCACTGTCAATGATTCCAGGAGAGCAGAAAACCTATTCAAGGTTATGTTGAAGCTGACTGGGTTGGTTGCAGAGAAGATGGACATTGATATTCCGGTTTTGTGCTGAAATTTGCTGGAAGTACTTTTAGCTGGCAAAACAGTGTTCAACTAAGTAGAGCTGAAGCAGAATACAAGGCAAGTGCTGAAGGAGAAAAATACGTTATGTTTGTTAAATGATTATTCAATGTAAAGGTGAGTCTATTGTGGTCTATAATGACAATCAAGCATCAACCACATTTTTGTATAATCTAATGTTTTACAAAACACTTCTCCATTTAATATCATTATGTGCGAGAGCTGGTTGAGAAAGGAAATATCGGTACTTTATCTAATATATTATTAACTAAGCCATTGTTTAGACCAAAACATTTATTTTGTGCTGAACAATTAGGATCAAGAAAATTACAGTGAATTTATCAATATGTTTGGAATGACAATATTTAGAATAGGTATATCACAAGTAATCTAATATGAACATAGTTGTTGTGTCAATGTTTTAAGACGATTACGTTAATGGCATAAGATATAAAATAAAATAGATATTTTTTTACTATATTACAAATTCACCACTGGAACAACAAAATGTCGTGAAATTTCGTTAAACATGTAACAGAGCCAATTTACGATAATTTGGTAACACCGATATAGTAGATTCATACTTTTTTTTCAGGAGAGTAGAGTTATGTGTTTAAAATATTTGGAAATGTTGAAAAAAATCTTATGAATTTGGATATCTGCAAATACCTTTCAAACAAAAAGATGACTTTCCATACCATGTTGCTTTAGTAAGATCTTAGATTAATTAAAATACTAAATTTGAGGATAGAGATGCATAGTTCAATAACATGGAAACCTAGAGATTATGATAAAACGATGTTGTATGTATATATGTATTCTGGAGTGACATTCACTGAGACCTAAAAGATATATTATGCCCCCTTACTTCTACTCAGTTTCTGAGGAGAGTCTCAGAAACTAGTAGTTCCTTTACTCCTATTTCCTGGAGGAATTTTAGGATGTCTGCAGGCTTCAACTTGTAGTCACCCAGAAAAGTCTTTGATTGTATAAGCCCTACTAGATCTTTCCAATGGTCAGATCTTCTCTTTTTCTCGGCTTTATCTTATTTTTCCCACCACCATATATAGAAGGGTGAGGTTGAGAATCACTTCCATGGCTGCCGTTGGGCATGTTCTCATTGCGCCTGTAATGCATATACAGGCTAGTCTTTGAAATTTGGAGAGGTTTTCTCTCGTCGTCAATAGGCTAGTTCTACTACTCCACGCAATGGCTCCATAAGTGATGATTGGTCTCACTATGGCAGTGTACATCCAGCTTAGGATTTTTGGGTTACAACCCCAGTTTCTTCCTGCCAGATGTTACATTTGATGATACATTTTTGTGGAGTAGGTACGTTATTCAGCATTGAGGTAATGGGGTTAATTTCCGTCAATAGGGCATGTCCACGTGACGTCACAAACTATTTTGACAAATGCACTATGGTAAAACAATAAACAAAGCGTTCAGAACACGTGGTACCTAATAGTGAGGTTATGCTGATTTATAATGATAGATCGTGTTCGAGTTTAGTTAGTTTTGCTTCAGTGTACTTTTAAAGTTATTTTAATTGTTGAGCTTGCATATTCAATAATATATAATATAGGTTAATAGTTGTTTGTTGTTTGATGACTTTTTATCGTGTCTATTGTTTATTGTTTTCCCTCAGGGGTATTGTCAACTGTCAACTGTCGTGGACATGCCCTATATTTTTCAAGAGATTTTACATCCTCAGCACTAATAATAAAAATCATTTTCAGTTTTTTACAGAAATTAATGCATTATATATAATTATAACCATGATTGACATAATTAATAACACAAACAAGTGCTATTTTAATTATAGGTTGTAAAAGCAAATATTTTTGAAAACAAAGTCACAGTTAAATATTTGGTTAATTACTAGTAGACCACTGCATAAGATAGTTCAAAAATGGTATTTGATATCGTTACAGTCATTGTTTTAATTCAATTCTGACTGTCAATATGTCGTGATCTTATACAGGCCAGACTTGTGCGTCACTTTTTAATACTCATGAATGAATAAGTTTATTTTGTTTGTTGTTAAAAAATGTCAATGAAGTTAAATTGAACATACTTTCAAAATAATAATATCTACAATAGAGTTGGCCAAACAACAAGTTACATCAATATCTAACAATATTTATAAAGATAAAATTGGAATTATCACCATCAGGAGCTATACAACATAAAAGTAAAATCAAACCTCAAAGGGATATACCTAAACCTTACATAAGTTACTTTTGCCTAAGAACAGTTGAAATTATATCAGTTGCGTTGAAACTATAATGTTGACAACTTCCCGCATGAGGCGAAGTTAAGTTCCATTTTCAAGTTATGTACCGGGTTAGGTATATTGTGTTTTCTCGTAACAATTTTAAATGAAAGTAGTTCTTTGAAAAGTAGACTGAATTAATAATAAAACACTGCAAACCGCAAGGCGATATCTCTTTCCTATCCTGAGATATCGTAAGATACAGGTAAATGGTGGGAATTGATCTTTCAACGTCTAGAAGGCTGGTGAAGTAAATTGTGCTACATTTTTTTAATTATATAAGAAAGTTATATTTGTTTTCAAGCGATGTGTTAGTAAATCAAAAGCATAAAATAACAATAATAAACGATGTTTGTCCAGCAACAACAAATATAGTTTAAAATGTGAATTACGATTTAGGTCGCGTTGTATCAAACACCTAAACTCGGTTTAATGATAACTGATGCTTTTCGTTTGTCCAGTAGGTAACTATATACTTATATGTTTCTCATTCTTATAATACCGAAAATATCATTAAATCAAAGTAAACTTGTGAAAACATATCTAATGTATTTGCCGCCATTTTATGTCCAGTTAAAATAAAACACCAAATTATTTAATGAAATTATCTTATGCTGTGAGAATATATTTTTAACTAACAGCATGATAATTACCTAAGTGAGGCAAAGTGAAGTGAAAATGTACCAATAATGAAAACAATTGTTAATTGTAATTGTTAGTAGCGACAGCATTACATTTAGGTATTCCAGTGGCAACCATAACATTAGTATGATAACAGTATAAATTACTGCAGACCAATGTAAGATCTTTTCATTCAGGCTAAATTTGATAATTTCTGTTAACGCGAACCAGCCTTGTTCTTCCTTGTTGGAAGAACAAAACCCGCCATTCACCTGTTTCTTACGATATCTCAGGATAGAAAAGAGATATCGCTTTGCAGTTTGCAGTGTTTTATTACTAATTTCGTCTACTTTTTAAAGACCTACTTCAATTTGTATGCTTCCATTTAAAATTGTTACGAGAAAATATAATATTTAAAAAAAATAAAACAGCGCCCTCTAGCATTTATGTTATTGATAAGATCGTTTCATATTTAAAATTTTTCGATTGTTCAACAAAAGCTCTTTCAAACAACATCAAGTTTATTAAAATCGGTCAAGCAGAACCGGAATTACAGGCGTTTTTCGTAACAAGGTTCCGACTTTTCCCCACCCCTTATTTGAAGAGATAGACTTAAACTTGTCCTATTAAAAATATGCAGAGTTTGTCGAGGAATCTGATTATAATATTTAATATTAATTGAGTAAATTTTGAAAAATTTTGCATTTTAAAATTTTAACTGTCAAATACGCCCTCTAGCGGTGGACCTACAATTCTGAAAATAATTTTCAGGCGTTTCTCGATGCCACTTTTGTCATAAATTTTTTTTCTGGAGCCTGTGCTATAATCCACTCCTGAGATATGGCCGACGGCCGTTCTTAGTTGGCCACCCGGTACCTAATCATTCCATAATTTTTTTAATACCTAGTTCATTTTTTATAATCCAGTCAAGGAGTAAAATTGTAGGCTAATTAATTGGAAAATAATGGCAGCCACTTAAATTTAAATTTTGGTAAGTAAGGTGTGTCAAATCCGATAATACAACTTTGGAAGTGTGGAGCGGCACCCCTAGTGGGGACAAAACGATACTGGAATGAACCTACCTATTGGAAAAATTGCCGGTTGTTGAAAGGGAAAGTTCTCTTTCAGTTTTTCATGAGATGCATCGCTTCCGAAATATTGGGCATGGAAAATTTTCACCAAAGAATTTAAAATTTTTTTATTAAAAATCTGTTTTTGCTTAAAAAAGCATATAGGCTTAATCGATCCCTGTTGAAATGACAATTCAAATGTGTTTTTTTTGTTTTTGTACGATTGATGCAATTGGCCATTCAAAATAGGCATTTTACTGAAAGATTCTAAAAGTGGACTAAGTATTGATTTTCAAATATCCAGAAAATAGTGAGTGACAAAAAAAATAATGAGGAACACTGATTAGGCAGAAATTACTAACAATTTAACAAAGGTATAGCCAAAAAAAATTATGGACAAATAGACTATTTTTTATTTGACACTTAATGAAAAAACGGCGAAGTTTTTAAAATTGGCAAAATTAATTGTTTTAAAAAACATTCCCCTTTTTAACGCGTTGTGGAAAAAGTGATGATTGAAGCCCTAAGGTGGACATTCAATTTTTAGAAAAGTAGGTGAATTAGAAGTGATGGCATTTATTCATAGCTTTTTAATGAGTCGATAAAAATCTGTATATCATTACCCAAAGAAAGTTGAAGGCAAATTACCTTTTTTCGCATTACGCTAATTCTAATGCTAAACTGTCAACTAGCTGACAAGTGACCAATGGATGTCAAATATTTAATTCCAAATGCGATGTGAAATTTTGAATTGTAAAACTTGGAATCTGTCAAAATTTATAATATAAACAGTTGGTTTTCTATTTCTCCGAGGCTGCAATCGTAATCAGCGGCCGAACAAACCCCCACCTAACAATTTTGGTGAAAAAAGTATTTCAATAGTAGCTCAATTTGTTTAATAATTATTTATCTACAACTGTCATGTAACGGGTACGATTTGACACTACATTCAGTGTCCTAGTGACGTATATTACCGCACTAGTACGTTTTTGAATACATTACCGCACTAGTGCGATAATAAGAATCAAGAAAAATATTAATACCAGAATTAAATATTTAAAATAACTCTGGAAGCTGCATTTTCAATTTCCGAAAGGAGATTGTCTTGGTTTGAACTCATTTTTATAGATTTTTGTTCATTCAACTTAGACAATTTGATGACATAACTAATTTATTTTATTTCTACAGCTTTGTTTGTCTTTGCTGCTATGGTCACAAAATATGATGATATCACTTTATGTTTGCAGTCAATATTATTAAAAATACGTTGGATTAGATTTGTTTTTCAATTTTTTTATATGGGTACTGTTAATAATACTAATAAACAATTGTAGATAAAATTTTGTAAGTAACACGTGTGATAGGAATTATTAACGCACTTATGTGAATACACGACTCGGCCTACGGCCTCGTCTTGCAAACTTTACATGCGTGAGTTAATAATGTCCATATCCCATTAACTACGTAAATAACTATTATTTATTATAGTAGCTAATTACTAATATTCGTTTTTGATCGTTGAATGGACAATTTAAGAACAACCCTGGCTCATCTTGAAGAAATCCTCCCTTAGGCACTCGAGTTATAAGAGTAAAAGTATGTTCCGGAGAAAAATCTTAAGTTGTTTCAGTCCTATTTTGAATTTTAGGAAGTATGTGAGTGGAGATTTCAGGTTTATGCATAATAAAATGCTTCAAATTAAAATTGAACAAGGTAAACAACAGAGTTATATTATGTCAGATGACAACATTTTTGTCCTGAGCAAGCTGAAACATCCCAATGGAGGAGAAAGAAAAATTGAAAGGTGGAACAGGAAAGGAAGACTATCGACAAGTTAACATTTAAACGAGTGACGTCTTTGCATTATAAGAAGTTGCATACTTTTAGTAAATTTTTGTTTTAATTTTTTTCCATCACTCTACAAATAATTTCATTTTTTAATACCCCATTTGTCACTTTTTAATATTATCTAATAACACATGGAGTCAAAATTTGAAGTTGAACACTCTATTGCCTATGCGTCATCGGTAAAACAGTCTAAAAATTAAAAATCTTCTCAAGCGGTCACACTGTATTATCATGTAAAGTTTATAATTATTATTTATTGATCACGAAATCTAGGCATTACGCCACTTATCTGTACTGGGCTCGGCAGTATTGCGATAAGTAGGTACTTACTTCCGTTTTGCATAGCCTTGATACACCCCATGTCTCAGTCAAGGGCATTTCTCGCGTGTTATCTGTTACTACTGTTCCAGAAAATTAATTTTTTTATATCGAGATAAAGATTTCAAAGGATGAATTCATTTTGCGTCATCTTCAAACATATTTATTTTTTCGTTAACATCAATTTACAATATTTACAATTAAAATGCCTAATTTGATAACGCTTATTGTGATCAATGAGATTATTAAAGATACACCTGCCTTCACAGATTACTACTCATACAAACAATGTGATATGTAACATTTTCTTAAATTTTTTTTTTAATCCTCGTCTTCGACTCGGATTTTTGTTGCCACAAGCAATTATGCTTTTTTTTTAAAATATTATTTAGCAACGTGTTCTTTCGATTTTTTTCGGAAAGATTAGATATCATAAGGATATTACTTGCGAACAAAACGAAAAATTTCACTTCGATAAAGGGAAATGTTTGGGACATTGTTCTTTAATAAATACTACAGAATTGTACGGGATACAAAAAATTAGTGTGATGTTTAAAAAAATATATATTTATTGCTAATTTTCATGATCCAAATTAATGGTATTTATGAATATCAGCGAAACATCAATTTTTTTAATGAAGATACTTGTTCGTTATTAAGTCAGTAATTAAAAGACTAGAATAATACCGGGTGTTTTATTTAAAATAACGAAGTTGACTTAAATTTCCGGTGTAACCGGAAGTCGAACGTATTTCCATTCCATTGATCAATATAGGAAACCTCTTATCACAATTTTTCAGATTTTTCTTCTGATCGGTTTTGCTACAGTGTCATAAAAAAATCACTCTATATATTCAGCAAATTATTGTGTAACGTTTGCATTTTTTTACTTTTCAACTACTTCAGAACAATATTCTAAGTACCTATGCATACAAAAATCTTTGATTTTAAAATATTGGGTATTTCAAATTTCGGAGTCACAACATTTTTAGGTATAAAAACACTTACTAATTATAAATGAACTGTACTGCATTGGCTTCTTACCTGAAACAAATAAAGCAAATTAGCCTCATCACAAAATACCTGTCAACCCTTTAACGTAAAAAATACTTTCAGCTTAAAAATCACAAATTAATAATAAAATAATTAAATAAATTGAAAAATGAGTCTCAAATATTATTTTACCAAACAAACATTTCAGTTATAAAATAATCATACTATCAAATTTTCGAAGAAACTTGTACGATACTGTGCTGTACCTACTGAATAGAAGATGGACATATACCTGAGTTAAAGCCTGAAGATAGCCTAAAATTCCTCCAGGGTATAGTAAAGAAGCTACTAGTATCTGAGAGTTTCCTCAGGAACTAAGTAGAAATAGGGGGGCACAGTAGTAGTTAGGTCTCTGTGAATGTTACTCCAATATACATATTGTAACGTTTATTCTAATTTATATTTACAATTAATTGATATTTACAGATTTATATTCAAATACAGTCCTTATTTAATAATTTATATATCACACTAAACACACACTAACTATAATTTATATGAGAGTCACTTTATCGAGGCGCGATTGCTTTCTTTCAGTATCAACACTAACTGACTAACTAACTCCGCTGCGATGCTCGTCGCCTATTTATACTCGCACGACTTGTTCTAGAGACCTCTCGAACTCGAAGTTCTGGTGGATGCGCTGGGTTTTTCTAGATGTTACGTA